>CAUYWD010000396.1:0-29000 GCA_963576735.1 Bedellia somnulentella | reverse complement strand
AAAACAACTAAACTCGCGAAGAAAATTTCGGAAAATGGCGCCAACCGTAGAATGTAAGCAGTTTTTTTTCACCCATTCTGGTAGGCAAAGGGAACTACTGCCCATACAGCCAAGTCTTTAGTACTTAGTATTTTTTATTATAAGAAATGAAATTGAAATTTAATGATATGAAATGAACTGAAACCTTACCAAACTCATTCAATCAAATAATTAATTCTGATATTGGACAAATTAGTATAGGTAGCTTCTTTTTAGAAACAAATAAACCTATTTGCATGAATCGCAAAAACTTCTATGATTTTTTTTTAGTTAAAACTTCATGGTTGTTTTTTTTTTAATAGAAATTATTTTGACAGTTGGGAAAGAAAACGCACGAGTTCGGGAAAGGCAAAAAAAAAGCACGAGTGTGAAATAGCCCAGATCCCGAACGCTACACGTCCCTGCAATACGCCACTTTTTGAGTAACTGTATTAAAATAGTATATTTCATTACTAGTACGGAATGGCTGTCATTGCAAAGAGTTCCGACAAATGTCTACCCGAGCCGAAGGCGAGGGTTGACAGTCGGAACGAGTTGCAATGACGGTTCCGTACGTGTACTGAACGACTATTTTTAATACAGTTGCGAAAAAATTAAGCAATTTAACAAAACAACTAAACTCCCAAAGATTATTTCTGGAAAATGGCGACATTTTTTCTTCACTTATTGTGGTAGGCAAAGGAAACTATGCCCATACAGCCAAGTCTTATGTATAATTTTTTTGTTGATATGAAATGAAAATGAAATTTAATGAGTTATAATGTAATGAAACCTAACCTCACTAATTCTATCAAATCATTAAATCAGATATCGAAACAAATTAGTCGATTTTGCCTATTATTTTGTTGTTGTTGATTCATGTTAATACGACCTATGCCACGTATTAACATGAATCATAAAAACTTCTTTGATTTTTTTAGTAAAATCTTTATGGTTGGTTTTTCTTTAAAATAGACATTATTTTGACAGTTGGGAAAGAAAACGCACTAGTGCGGGAAAGGTAAAGAAAAAGCACGAGTGTGTAATAGCCCACTTCCCGAACGCTATACGTCCCTGTAATACGCCACTTTTTGAGCAATTGTATTAAAAAGAAATATTTTAAAAGTTTGATTAATAAACATACCAGGAATAAGAAAAAACACAGAAATTAATCTTACAACTAATTAATATTTTAAATATTTAAAATCAACATGTGCTCTCAGTCGGCGGAAAGTAAATTACAGGACGTGACGTGGATATTGTTATTAATGTACCTAAACATTTACTCGCGGCTATAAATCCCTAGAAGGGGTAGCCAGAGCTAGGGAATTAGAAATTCCTTAACTACTTTTGGAAGTTGCGTAAGGAAAACATGGTGAAGTAAAGGTTGTCGATGATGGATGGATTAATGGTATAACACTAAAGTTACTTGTTGAAATCCTTTCAGTATATCCATGTTACCGCGAATCAACGCGAGACTCATTCAACCATATTTCCCTCCCATAGAGTGTGAGCACGGTCGAGATGAACTTCTTGGCAGTAACCGGCGCGGTCCGCTGCGTGCTGTGCGCGCTCACCTTGCCGTGCAGCGGCCGGGTCGCCGCGCTGCTGCTGGACTCGTTGCGACCGCTCATCGTGAAGGTGGGTTGGTACCAGGGACCTAAGCTTTTGGAGAGTTTTTGTATGTGTTTTTATTTGGATTGATGTGTAATCCATAAAGTAGAGAAACCTCTTCCAAAAACCATATTGCAAGGGTTTTTACCCTTTACAAATTGATAGGGAAACCCGCACAAAACTATCCATTCACAAAGGGTTCTAAAATGGAAACGCTCTTATTTAATAAAACCTTACTAATATTAATAAATTTCTTCGCTTAATTCCGCTTAATAATACCTGCAGTCTTCATGCAACATGCACTGTGCACCGCCCGCCCTTCCACTAACAAGAAATCGAAAAGCAGACAATGCACCACACACACACCCGCAAGCGAAAACCACAGGCAACCACAAACATGCGACGCGTTTCGACTCAACACGAGTCATTGACGAGCAGTTAGTAGACAGTTCGGCAGCTGACCACCGAGTGCCGGTCATACGATTTTGCGGTTATATTTATAGGCCAGGCTCCCCACTCCCCCACCCAAAAAACATCAATGACGAGTGACTATATTATTGGAAAAAAATGTCAAAAGTGGGGAAACGGTGTAGCCCAGCTGTTCATTCAGCAGTGCAACGGAATTATCATTATCATATCTGGAGATTTCAAGTTTCTTTAAAAGACATAATCTTAATCCCTTATTACAAGTATGTAAAATCTCCAGATTATGATTATCGGGGAGAACGTGTCCAGTATCCAATAGATGTTTCGCAAAGTGAGACCTTTCTGGATGGTCGTTTCTGAATGCTGCCACGTGCTTCCCGTATCTTGTTAGAAAACTTCTACCAGTTTTGATTACATGTAATCAAAAAGAGAAATTAGATAAACACAGACAATCTGGTGTTTACAAAATTGTTTGTCCTGAATGCAACAGCGTCTATATTGGGCAAACTGGTAGAAGTTTTCTAACAAGATACGGGGAGCACGTGGCAGCATTCAGAAACGACCATCCAGAAAGGTCTCACTTTGCGAAACATCTATTGGATACTGGACACGTTCTCCCCGATAATCATAATCTGGAGATTTTACATACTTGTAATAAGGGATTAAGATTATGTCTTTTAGAGAAACTTGAAATCTCCAGATATGATAATGATAATTCCGTTGCACTGCTGAATGAACAGCTGGGCTACACCGTTTCCCCACTTTTGACAATTTTTTCCAATAATATAGTCACTCGTCATTGATGTTCTTTGGGTGGGGGAGAGGGGAGCCTGGCCTATAAATATAACCGCAAAATCGTATGACCGGCACTCGGTGGTCAGCTGCCGAACTGTCTACTAACTGCTCGTCAATGACTCGTGTTGAGTCGAAACGCGTCGCATGTTTGTGGTTGCCTGTGGTTTTCGCTTGCGGGTGTGTGTGTGGTGCATTGTCTGCTTTTCGATTTCTTGTAAGTGGAAGGGCGGGCGGTGCACAGTGCATGTTGCATGAAGACTGCAGGTATTATTTAGCGGAATTAAGCGAAGAAATTTATTAATATTAGTATTGCTATGGATTTCCGCAAAGTAACGCCTGATTCAATCCAATATAATAAAACCTTTTCAACTACCGGAAACGCACGCACTACGGGAAACGCTTCTGGGACGCAGAACAATGTAATTTCTATTATTATTGTATTTGTGGATCCAATAAACAAGTTTTTTTTTTATTAAACTTACCTTTTCAATAGGGTTAGCCTTATAAATGGGAAAACCAACTAAGTCGTTACATTTTAAATTGGTCTACCTTTAGGTTGGGTTTCCTTTTTAAAGCTTAATCAAGTCGCTTGTCCTGTCCTTAGTTGATATGTAGCTGTTGTAGTTAGTGTGTAATACAATATTCAAGCAATAATCCTATTTGTGTGATATTTCCAGCTCGGCTGGTGCGGTTCCCCACTCGAAGGCGCATTGTGCGGCGTTCTAGTACGACGAAGCGCCGCGTTATGTAGTACAGCGAGAAGACATGCGTCCGCCACGTTGTACGCGCTCATGAGACACCACCACCAGCTTACCAACGTCAGTATTACATTGTAACATCTCTAGCACACACACATATACTCGCAGCTATAAATCCCTAGAAGGGGTTGCCAGAGCTAAGGAATTCGAAATTCCTTAGCCACTTTTGGAAGTTAAGTTGGAAAAAGATGGCAAAATAAAAGTTGTTGGTGATGGGTCTCCAACCACATCGCCCAAAAATGCATTAAAAAGGCCCAATACCCTTAGTCGCCTCTTGCGTACACCCACGGAAACGGTGTAATGCTATTCTAAGCCGACACTACACAGCTGTAGCACACACTCTACTACTATATCACAACTATATCTATCTAGTCCAGTGGGTAGAACACCCGCCCGAAAAACAGAAGGGCGTGAGTTCCAATCCTGGGACGGGCCTACACCAATTTGTCTTTTCTAAAGTCATATGTGTGGTTAATTTATCATGGTTGCTAACGGTGAGGGAAAACATCGTGAGGAAACCCACATGGCTGAGTTGTGCTTAGTCATGTGACAGTGTATTCGTACAAAACGGCGATAGGCCTGCCCCCTATCACGTGAGTACACTGTCTAAGCAAAACGTGGGTACCTTCTCTGGAAACTAGATGGCGCTTGCCATGTGAGTTCAGGAGTATGGGTACCTCTGCCAACCCCTTCGGGGATAAAACGGCGTGAACGTTTACGTTTATGTATATCTATCTACGAGCGTACGAGTAGGCGTATGCATGTATACTGTACAAAGACACTAAATGAGTATATTGTGTGATTTCTTTTACTTTTCAATATCACCACGTTCAAGAAGTGTAACTTAATATATCAAAAAACTTGAATTGATGTCGGGGGAAAAACTGCATAAGTTGTTAAAAATGCTATGCAATAGCTTAACCGTGGCAGTCCCTCGGTACCACACGTTTTTCTATTTATATTTACATGCCGTATTGTAGTCAACGTTCATTCTTGGATCCTAATTTCGTATATTCCATCACTTTTTAGAACTTCAGTCGCATCAAAATGCAAGTGACAATGTCACTCTCATCGCTGGTCGGAACCTCGACCACTTTCAGCGAGGAGGCTTTGCGGAGATCACTGAAAACTATACTTTTGTATGCGGAGAAAGACCAGGAGCTACAGGATACTACTTTTCCTGAACAGGTTCATATATTTTTGCAATTAAATTTACTATACCTATACTTACGGGCTATAAACCCCGAACATGTACCTGGAGTTTTGAAATTCCTCAGCTACTTTTGGAAGTTTATTTTGTAAAACATACAATAATTTGTGATAAGATGAGTCATCAAATGAAATTGTGATAAAAATATGTTATTTACTCAACGTCAATTAAAACAAAATTTATTTGAATCGATAAAAAGGCCCAAACCCTAAAGCGCCCCTTACGATACTCACGTTGCTATATTTGTACTTACACGATAAAATATAACAATATGATTAAACGATAGAGGTACTTAAACTTCTAGAAGTCATCAAGTGATATTTTGGTTACCAATTGTTCGCAGTACGCACTTTCAATGTTCTCCCCTTTAAGCTACTAAGTTACTTCAACATATCAAAGGCTCAATCTTTCAGGTAAAAGACCTCGTGTTCAATCTGCATATGATCCTCTCGGACACGGTGAAGATGAAGGAGTACCAAGAGGACCCTGAAATGTTACTAGACTTGATGCATCGCATTGCGAGGGGATATCAACACAGGTTTGTTATGAAATTCCCAGTCCGTAATACCGCCAGTAGAAACGCTTTTAAGCGTAAGTTTAAAAGTTTTCTGCTTGTCCAACAAAATCCTTGTTTTAATACTCCAGCTCTGGATCCTTAATTCAAGTACCTCATATCCCTAAAGTACCGCCTTTCCCGTAAATACCGCCTATGCCTTAAGTACCACCTATCCCTCAAATACCGCCTATCCCCTAAGCTGATTAGATATAGCGAATACAGTCTCGTCTATGGTTCATTTATATCTTTATAATATACTATGCTTTATTTTGACTAATTATATGCTTATATTTTATTAGTTCCTGTTTATTATGATAATTATATTAGTATTTTGTTTTGGCTTTATGTATTATGAATGAGACCGTATGTCATTTTATCGTCAGGTGCTAACTGAAAATCAGTGTTGTGAGGTTACACTCACAACAATATGCTGAGTTAGCAGCCCTTTCGTTGCAAGACTTTTTAATTTTTATCTGGATTTACTTTACTTGTTGTTTGTTTTTGTGTTTAAGTGTTTTAAATTTGTATGCAACGAATAAATATTTTCTTTTCTTTTTTTAATTAACTACGATTATTTCTAATAAATAAAGGATAAATAAAGTTAACTTAAATAAAGTAATGTTTTCATGACAATCAAAACAGTCTAATTATACAACTATTATTATTTCTGCAACCTCCGAAATTGGCAGACAGATATAAGGAATCAACAACTCGGATTTCTTTGTATGTATAATCGTTAGTTTTTGGTTTGGTCTCATCGCTCAAATATCACTTGAACGGGATGATATATAAACATAACATAACATAAACGTTCACGCCGAATATCCCCCAAGGGGTTGGCAGAGGTACTAATACTTCTGAACATCAAGTGACATTGTCACGTGGCGTTCAGAGTACCCACGTTTTGCATGGACAGTGTACTCACTTGATAGGGGGCAGGCCTATCGCGTGATATATGATATATAGCAGCGCATAATAAGAACATGCATTCTCAACTACTTTGAAGTGTAACTCTAAAATACACACAAGCTCCTAAAGAAATTCTGGTGTATGAACCAGCTTTTTTAGTGCATCCTTGATTAGGTATGATATTTAACAGCGCATAATAAGAACATGCATACTTAACTACAAGTTTGAAATGTAACTCTAAAGTACACACAAGCTCATAAAGAATATTCTGGTATGTGATTCAGCTTTGTAAGTGCATCTTGTATTTAATAACTGCACTAAAAGTCATTTTTTGTCAAGCATTTGTACTTGCATAGCCTAGTATCAAAAAACACACAAGAAAAATCATATAATAGTGCTATTCTAAGCCAACCAATACTTATATTTTAGCGCTTACTTTTACGTACATAACGCCATATTACTGCATATAAGGATTAACCGTAATTTATTTTATTTGCAGTCCTGATCTGCGCTTGACGTGGTTGAACAATATGGCGCAAAAACATATGGAGGTAAGTAAGAAGCTTCCCCACAAACATTTGCAAGCAACCCTATGTCTGTATTTCAATGTTTATTCTATTAATATTCTTAATTCTCATAATATGATATGTAATTTAAGTGATAATGTAATTGTATTGTTCATTAAACATTTTATTCTAAATAGGCGCGATGTAAGATCTCTCTATAAGAGACAGAGAGAGATGCATTGAGTTTACAAATGAGTCTGTACTTTATTTTCAATGGAGTTTCAATAAAAGAGCATGTATGAGAAAAATTATGAATGTGACAGAAGCAAGAGGGATTTATCAGGATTGTACAAAGTGGCGATATATAATCTGCCTGCCCTAATGGGAACAACGACCTCACGCCTAATTTTCTAATAAACCCTAATGAAAAATTCTATTAAAATTACAGCGTGGAAACCACAGCGAAGCAGCCATGTGCCTAGTTCACGGGGCCGCCTTAGTGCTAGAACAATTCGACGTGAGAGGAGCAGCCGCTTTGTTACCTGTGACTTATAATGTATTGGATGAGAGCGGCGGCGGCGACCAGAAACGGATGGCTGGGGATCTCACGGTAACATACATACATACATACGCACTGCTGCTAACCGTGACATAAAAAGTGCTAAAAAAAGTTATAAAGTTTATTTTTCCAAATAAAGTAGATAACAAACAATTTTTGAACGTCAAAAAGTAAAATGTGTCTACGTGTTTTTCAAGGTTGCTTTTTAGGGCCTATGTTATATCTGATATTAAAAATGATTTGATTACTAACCGCGTACTGACTGAGCGAGCCGCCTCGCGAGGCAAAGCCTCGGTCAGTCAAGACGTGACGCGCCCACGGCAAACGCCCGCGCTGCCTCGCCCGAGCCAAGAGTTGTCGGTTTTTATCAAAGATCAAAAGCACCTCAGTACGTTTGCCGCGCTCAATCAAGACGTTAGTGTTTTGCCTCGCTCATTCGTTGTGTGTTAGTTGGGCGGTCTCCGTTCAAGTACAAGTAAAACTGAGTGTCGTGCGTGCCTCAGCCTCACCGAGGCTCGGCCTTGCCGCGCGAGGAAAAAACTTACAGACCTAGGCTGCCTCGCACGGCATGTGTACCGCGGCAAACGTCCGAGGCTGCCTCGCGAGGCGGCTCGCTCCGTCAGTACGCACCTATTAGTGTATTAACAATTATCCATTTAAGCAGTACAAGTAGAATTTCTTATAATATAAATGCTATAAATCTAGTAATATACCTGCAGGCGTTGTTAGAACACGCAGCCAACGAGCTGATGCAAGCCGGTCTGTACGAGATCGTTAACGAGGTTTACAAGGTGCTCATTCCCATCGCAGAGAAGAATCGAGATTACAAGAAACTGGCCAATATACATAGGTAATTGAACTGACTTATTCTTACTATTTTCGATTTCTTTTTACCTTATCATATTTTAACTTGACAAAGACATGACTAGGGAATTTTCCAGAGTATAATTTTCGAGGATGAAAAAAGGTCTGAGTGTCCAAAACGCCCGGTTCTAAATCTGTTTCTTCAAAGACTTATTGAGAAAACAAACTAATAACGAAAGATAAACTGTTTCTTGAAATAGGTGTTCCACAATTTGGAAACAATACAAATATTTTAAAATGCTAACAAGCTGCGTATTTTCGATGCCATTCCATCCCGCAGGTGTCCTATGACTTAAGGTGTTGAGTATTTTTCAATGATAGTAAGGCGATGTGCTGAAAACCATTCACCAACCATCCTTTATTTAACAATATTTTCGGCACTTCACTTCCTAAAATATCTGAGAAATGTGATCCCGTCAGAAATAGAATAGCTTCAGCCACATATATTACGATGAAAAACAGTAGCATACAAAGAACATTTTTTATCCCACAGCAAACTGCACGAAGCCTTCACCCGCATCGAAGCCTTACAAGGCAAGCGCGTGTTCGGCACGTACTTCCGCGTGGCGTTCTACGGGAGCAGTCTGGGGGACCTTCATCAACAAGAATTTGTGTACAAAGAACATGCCCTTACCAAGCTGCCTGAGATATTTAGCAGGCTTGAGGTAAGCTATAATAAAAAAAAAATTGCACAAAATAACAAAAAATACATCACCCGAGTCTTCCCAAGAAGTAATTAAAAAGACTTGTGTTGGGAATGACCCGCTTCTTTCCCCTCTTATCTATCTTATATCTATACTTAAGGAACATATTCCAAAGTTTAGTTAAACTAAAATAAAGGTTTCGATAGGAGCTTATAAATAAAGATTCAAAACTAATTTATGTGTGAGTGTGTGTGTATGTGTGTGTGTGTGAGTGTAAAAATAATAAATAAATAGTTAAAAATATACGGTTAAATGTTACACAAATCAAGTTAGTCCCTAACTAAGTACTGGGATGGATGAGACACTATCTAAACGATATATTTAATAGTATATGATACACATATAACATAATATAAGATAACACCCAAGACTAAGCAACAATCATCACATAAATGTTGCTCTCAGCGGGATACGAACACGGAACGTCCGGACCCAAAAACTAGTCACCTATCCACTCGGCCACGGACCTCGTCTATAATACTTTAAAAAATTCAATTTCATAGTGTCTGATGGTATTTCTGGGACAGAGCAAGTAAGGCTTGAGGTGTGATACGGTTTTTAGGAAACTTGACTTCGAGGTTGTGAGAAATAGTACGATTCGTTAACAATGAGGTGTGAAAGATGACGTACTGTACATGGTGGAAAAAAGCACTTTGGCTTGGGCACATAGAGCGGATGGATGAAAATAAAGTGGCGAAAGAGATATATAGAGCCACAATGTGGACGGTACTGTTTTACGGCAGCAGTCTGGGGGACCTTCATCAGTAAGAAATATAAAAACAATGTTGACGTGGGTTGGGCACATAATGCGGATATTGGAGGTACACTAAAGAGTCATTTTTCCACAATTTAAATTATCGTCGTTTTAATTTTAAGTTTACAAATATATATGTTTGCAACCACCCAAATTTCCATAGCTTCTACGGCTATCGTCTAGGTGCAGACAACGTGGTGATAATTAAACTAGAACCTAGACGCCACCTCACTGAAGCCTTTTAGGGTATAGGGGAAACTGTTATTAATAAATTCTGAACACACAAGAATTAAGCGGCCACGTCCAGCGCAACACGGCCAGCGTCAAGGCGCGGAGAATCATTATATTTCAAATCCTCTTTTTAATCCACCTTCATTTCAATTTCACACGTCTTTCTGCAACAAACTCCAATTTCCAAATTTGCAGAACTTCTACGGCCAGCGTCTGGGCGCGGACAACGTGGTGATAATCAAGGACTCGAACCTGGTGGACCCCAGCTCGCTACAGCCGGACAAGGCCTACATCCAGATCACGTATGTGGAGCCCTATCTGGAGCCCTACGAGTTGAGGACCAGGATCACGCATTTGGATCGGAACTATAATATTAGTGAGTTGATATATGCTAAACTGTTGGGTCATTACATTTTCAAACTATTACTTTTAATCTGAGACTATCTCCTTCACACCTACATCGACCGCTAGAACTTTAAACGTATATCATGACATGATGCATGTACGCATGATTACCAGGATTTGGAGTTCCGTCACAACACAGTTTAGGGGTTAATAAAAAATATTTTTAGAATGCTTTAAATAGTCCCTATATGGCGGCTCTAAGTCTTTTTACATATACAAAATATACATTAGACTAACAGTTTCATAAAGGTTTCTTACTAATTAATAGTTGCTGTTGGTGACTTAAGGGTTTGGAGTTAACTCTAGTGAATGTGATGTGATTGGAGACCCATCACCCAACCATTTTATTTTACCATATTTTCCCCTCTAAACTTCTAAAAGTGATTAATAAGTAAAGGAAAGAAAAATTTCAGCAATAGCGAAAATCGAACCGACGACCTCCGTGAATTTGTAAAAAATACGGAGGTAGGGAACTCTGTCACGACTTAAAAATGCGTAAAAAAAACAAAGCAAACAAGGATTTTGCACTAGCCACTTGACACTATAGCTTAATTAGCAGAGCGACGGGGGCGTATACCCGAAGTTTTCATGAACAAATCATTCTTATTCTAAAAGAGAGTATTATGCAGATCTTGTATTATATAAAAGATAGTGAAATAAAGTTTGTTGGTGATGGGTCTCCAACCGCATCACCCATAAATCCCTCAAAAGCCCCAAACCGTTAGTCGGCTCTTTTGTACACCCACCGGAAGAAATGGGGTAGTGCTATTCTAAGCCGGCACTACGCAGCTTATCTTTTCCCCACGCAACTTCCAAAAGTGGCTGAGGAATTTCTATTCCTTAGCTCTGGCTACCCTTTCTAGGGATTTATAGCCGTGAGTATATGTATGTATCTATGTAAACTATACATAAGACTTACAGTATTACAAAAGTTTGCTGCGTATGTCTTGGAGTGCTCTTGCTACGAGTTTGGAGCTATTTCAAGTGAATTTTGGGCGATGTGGTTGTTGACCCATCACCACCCTATTATACCATATTTTTCGCTTCAAACTTCTGAAAGTGTATTTATTTTGTATTATTGTACAACGTGTACGTCCGTTTCCAGAGCGCTTCATGTTCGCGACCCCGTTCACGTGCGGCGGGCGCGCGCACGGGGACCTCGCGGAGCAGTGCAAGAAGAAGACCATCCTCACCACCGCGCACCACTTTCCCTACGTCAAGACTAGGATACCGGTATGATAGCTGTAGAATATGATACATATAAACTTTTTATTGTATAGAGTAATTGTATATAGTTTATAGAGTTTATTTTATTGTACATCATAAACAAATAATAAAATATTATAAAGAAATCAACAATCGTATGAAGATAATATGAATGTAATTGATACTCGATAGGTTTGCAAGGATTGTACATTCTTTTGTGCTAAATTAATTCTTTGAAAACTTTATTTTAAAATAGAACAGAAAACTCTTTATTGCGCATCAAATATGGAGAAACATTTACAAATACACAGAATTAAATAACAAAAGTACAATAGGCTATTTGACTAAGTTTTGATAACTGTTTTACGGTGTTAATTTGTTTATAAGGAGCCCTAAAAATATATTTTTCTGTCTTCATTTTAGCTATTTTATTAAAAAATCGAAAAAGAAAATGCAATATTCAAATGTGCCGCGAAAACGCGACTTTAAGTAATATGGCGGCTGTAGCACAAATGACGTCAATTCCGCATTAAACACCAATGAGCGAAGCGATACACGGTCTGTTTATGTGCAATCTACGTCATTATAGAAATAGCCAATCACGGTCGTTTTTAGTCACGTGACAGTTGCATCAAAAATACTTATTTTAGAAGACGGATTTTAGTGAAATAATGCAATATTTTTATCTCGCATTATTACATATTGCTCCAAAAAAGAAATATTAAGACTAGTGAAGTAAAAAAATGTATATTTTTATTACAGTCAAATAGCCTATTGGTCCTATCACTAAAAGCGCGCACAAAAAATCTCTTCCAGACAACCTTTGAATGGAGAGGTCAATAAATTATAGTCATGTGAGATAGATGTCCAACAACATGGTGAAACTGATAACTATTCGTTTATCTACACAAACACTACAACAATCCACTATTGTAAATAAAAAGCAAATTATAATACAAAATAGTATAATTGTATGAAAAAATATGGATGTAAATGAAACTCGATACGTTTGTAAAAATTGTACATTCTTTTTTATACTATTAATGCTTTTTAACACATACATATACGGGGCGGTACATTAGTGTTTCAAACAAGTAGTATCATTGGAATTATATTTACAGAAAATCTCGTATATTAAGATGAGGTAACTTATTAGTCAGCATCCGGGCTTACGGTGAAAAGAACCAAAATTAATTATTTGAAAACTTGAGTTTTTCTAATGAGTCTATGATTGACGCTATTGAAAACCACTGAAACTAGTCGTTGCTTTCAGGTCGTGCAAAGAACTCAAATCATCCTATCACCGATAGAGGTCGCCATTGAAGATATTCAGAAAAAGGTAAGCCCAATGGCTCATTCAGCTCCTTCATGTGCATCTCGCTTGTGTTTCACCTATCATTATATCAAATGTATTGTAATAGTTCAGAATTTTGATCCATACATAACTAGAATTAGTGGTGTATTTTTTCCTTAAATTGCGATTTGAAAATATGACCTTCACGAACCTACTAAACTATACGGCTTTAATAATAATGATTTTAGTTGCTTTGACCATTCACATTTTATCCACGCACTCTCAAATCTAACAGTCAACAAAAGTAGCAATACAACATATACTCACGGCTATAAATCCCTAGAAGGGATAGCCAGAGCTAAGGAATCAGAAATTCCTCAGCCACTTTTGGAAAGTTGGGTGGGGAAAAGATGATAAAATAAAGGTTGTTGGTGATGGGTCTCCAACCGCATCGCCCAAAAATCCCTTAAAAGCCCCGATACCGTCATTATAGCAATACAAATAAAACTAAATTCATAGCTTTCTCCCACAGATCTGTATTTGAATAGATAACGCAAGTGTCATTCCTTGTATAGAAACCAAGCGTGCCATTATTTTTCCACCTACTGTGACGTCACATGAGCAATTTAATGATGGGAACTCCCCGTCAGCGCGTAAACGATTCAATTGATAATATTCGAGTGAATCGACAGATCGACAGACGAAAGGTAAATCGACAGAAAAATGATAAAACTAGAATTATAGCTAATAAATAAAGGAAAGAAAAACTTCGACACAGGCGGGGATCGAACCCGCGACCTCGGGTAAACGCCCCGACGCTCTGCCAACTGAGCTACCGTGTAAATTGGCTGCCAGTGCGAAATTCTTTATTTATTCTTTATTTATTAGTAATAATCCCCACATGAGGTTTTCATGAACAAAAAGATTTAAATTAGAATTATAGCTGTTTTTTAATAACGCTATTTTCTCATTGTCATAATAAAAATATTTTAGATACATGAAACATCCATCGTGAATATTATAATTTGTCTGTTCCCAAAATCGATTAGAATTAGAATCGAATACAACTATCTGTGCAGGTACAACTCATTTTGCTTCAAATGACAGAAATATGACAATAGCCACCGTACCATGTAGCTGATTGACAGGTGAAAATATCGTTCATTTTGATGTTCATTGCGTGTTTTAATAGACAAGCCATACTAGATAGCTTTGTAACTAAAAGCGGCAATGTATAATAAATTATGCGATACACACTTGGTTAAGGGCCTCCCCGCATTTTGCAGCTATTGCGCTCACTCTTACGTCAAATTTACTGAGAGTGACAGAGACGGAAAAAACGCGCGCGCAGGATAAATGTAGTTTATTTAGTTTTATTGAATAACTATAATGTTTAAATGAAAAGTTTAACATCAAAGTTACAGATCTTAAAGCTACGCGTATATAAACACATAATGAGTTCACATGTATGTTATGCCAGTGGAGCCTATGCGGTTTTTATAAAAACAATGCATGTTCCAATTAAATTTTTTTCATCATATTTTACAACAAATTATTAAAATGTTAAACATCAATTTTTTACACCATGAACTTATCACCAACATATATTTTATTCATGTCATATCAATATCATCAAATCAGACTTTATAGAATTTCCAAACAATCAATATCAACCTATTTTTCCGGGGACGCCCTTAAATGTTTTTCAGTGTAAAACCACAACTAACACGAAATGATTGAATTTGCAATAAAAACCACATAATATAATAATAAAGTGACCTACCGATGAAAGGAAATCTTTCTATTAATTCGTCCCGCTTTATTTGGATACTTTTTGCAACTCAATATGGCACAATGAGGCATTTTTTATATTTAGCTTGACATCTGTCACCGAGAACGTTCAAGCGCGGACTCAATCAAATGGCGCTAAACTAAGATAATTTTACTCAGTTTTTACACGCGAAGTACATGCACTTGCGGCATCTATTCAAATACAGGTCTGTGCTTTCTCCACTTTTATTCCCCAAACAACATGAATATAACCACGCTATTCCAGACGGCGGAGCTGGCAGCGGCCACAAACCAGGAGCCAGCCGACGCCAAGATGTTGCAAATGGTTCTGCAAGGATGTATTGGGACCACGGTCAACCAGGGACCTTTGGAATTGGCGCAGGTATTTTTTTTTTTTAATATTTGGTGAACATCCATATTTAAAACTAAAATGACTCAACCATTGTTTCGGAAGTATTAGAAGTACAGTAAGAGAAGTGTAGTGTAGTGTGAGTGCATCTTGTCCCCCTCTTGCCATTATATAATGTAAGTTAGTCATAAGTCTTGAAGCAGTAATAAACATATATTCAAAGAGTAAACACGTCTCTCAATGCATACATTGCATGGCGACCCTGCCAGTGCGGCCACACGGCTGCGCTGCGCACGAGTACGGACAATATGTGTTAAATAAAGTGCAAAGTTATTAGTGGAAATATGTGATGAAAACAAATGATTCGATTTGAAATTGAATTGAAAACATTATCAGAGCAAGAAAAAACAACCGCAATAGTTCAAAATATTAAAATAAACCGAGGGAAACATAGCAAGCCTAATGAGAAAATTACATAATATGTGTTGCACAAAGAATTCCTGGACACTTCCGAATCCTGACATGAAAATAGTAAAGTGATTTGTTGATAATCGCCTAAGTTAAAGTTGAAGATTAAAGATATTTTCTGCAAGTGACTGGGTGAATATAACAATTAATGGTGAAAAACATAGTGATTTTAGTGTCTATGAAACGATATAGTCAGTATGAAATTATGTCTTACGTTTTTTTCAGTGAATATTATTATTAAAAAATGATTTTACTGTATACATTTTTTTTATAGGATATGGAATAGTTAGTTTCATTATAATTTTTTTAATATTGTAACAATACATATGTTGATGTATAAAAATAATAATAGTATGTATTTAAATCATATACAAGTTATGATTGCGCAATTCCCAATTTTGTTTAGTTTGCAGTTTCTATGCTACTCGCTGTTAGGTTCTCAGTAATGTCAACTCATTACAAAATTAATATTATCATATTACATTATTTAGGTCGATATTCAATTGGTTATTTTATGTGCCAATTTTTTATGTTCAATATTTTTTTTATGATTTTGTTTGCTAGACTGTGTTGTTCAAATTGCATGTTTAAAACATTAATACTGTTTACATCATTATAACTGTGTGACGAAAAGATGTTTATTTCATTTTACATAAATACTGTAATGTAATATTAACTATTCATATATTGTAAACGAAACTATTAAATTAGCATGGCGGTAATGGAAGAAAATGTAATAATAAAAGGTGAATTTAATAATTTTATGATGATTATTAAGAAAAAAGACAAAAATGTTGAAATTGAGAATATGAAGTTGATTTTGCGTATTTATGTTATGGCAATGGAAGATGAGAGCAGAGCGTCGTATACATATATGGAGTGAAGAATTGTATGATATCATCGTTGTGTGTGGTATGATTGAGATGGTAACGTGATGTGATTGTTATGATTTAAAAAGGTAATGGAATGTAGACAAAGTTAGTATGATGGGTTTGAAAGTTTATGAAAAGCAGTTTGTAGAAAGGTAGTTTCAATTGATAAGTTTTTGATGTACATTTGACTTGATCACTCAGATGTTATTTCGATTATTTACCAATTGAAAACTAAATACTGAATGTAGAATAATGAAAGGTTTTGGAAAGAATTATATTAAGTCATACAAGGTACACCAAGGTACAAAGCAGATCTCTAAATCCTTTTTATCTGATCATGACGCGGTTGAAAACCCTTCGTGAAGAAAATTGGACATCAAAAGAGTGTTAAAAGAGAGATACTGTAGAATAAGTATATGCGCATATGATGTTGTATTTTTTGTACCTTGAAATAAATGAAGTTAAATAAATGAATAATTAATACTTAAAAGGGCAGCCGACCCAATTATAATATTAGTGTATCTTGGTAAGAAATGAAATATAAATAAAAAATATGACTTGAGAAGGAAGCATGGTTGTCCACAGCTATTTTAAATATATGATAAAAATATAAGAGAGAATACTATAAAAAAATAAATGAAATATAATAAAGTTAATGACTATTGTGAAGGTGAAATGTATAAAATAATATATGTGGTAAAAGTACTATGACATGTCTTGACAGAAAAAAAATACTTGATTGTGATTACGCGGCAAATTATTTGGCCTACGATTTGTTCGACTTATCCCGGATTTGACTAATAGATTGTATTAAGTATAATAGTTAAGTTTCATTACATAGATACATTTTTATTCGATATAAGATTCATTAATAATAATTTGTTTAAAAAAATATGTTAAGAATAAATATTTTTTTGTTTGCAAAGGGGGAAGGTGTAGTGTAGTGTGAGTGCATCTTGTCCCCCTCTTGCCATTATATAATGTAAGTTAGTCATAAGTCTTGAAGCAGTAATAAACATATATTCAAAGAGTAAACACGTCTCTCAATTCATACATTGCAGAAGAAGCAACAATTTGTTTTATTATAGTCGTGGTGGTGAACTGCGCTTGAGTATTATACTAAACAATCAATAATCGGCTAGTTTCTACGACGCATGCCCAATAAACAAAAACGTCGTATAAGTCATTATTTGTACGACATAAAGTTGAATAGCTGTCCTATAACAGTAATTAGATGATTACTAGGTCCTATAGACGTATTTAATTTAACTATTTAGTCGTGCGACGAATATGTTATATTAAACTAGTCATAGCAACGTTGTCAAGACTAAAGTATATAACGTTTTATTTAAGTTTTAGCTAATACGTTTGTACGACCACGCAATAGTCATACTAATGTTACAGTCGAATAAACGTTTCCGACTGACAAAATTTGGTGCTTGGCAAACCATTATATGACATTTATATAATGCAGTAGTTGTATACAGGTTTTAACATTGACGATTATAAAACGGTTACTAGTATGTCATACAGCAGTCAATTTAAGACACTTAAATGACTTGATGTTTAATTACAACTCAAATATAACTTTTATATTACATTTTGTCCATTTAATGTCATGCCCTGATTTTGTAGTCACATTAGAGTTAAGTTTTGACCTTAAAACGCCTTGGCCGCCATATTCACGTAACGTTTGATGCGAAAAATGATATCGAATTACTCATGGAGAAAACTTAAACATAGTGGAGCTTTCAAAAAAACAGTAACTCGACATTATGAATTATTAAAGAGTACAAGGCTACCTTGGTATTAACCACAAATAATGTTAAAGAAGAAAAGGGTACAACGCAAGAGCAACAAATGGTTCAGTACTAATTTAGTTTATTAAGTATTAAAATATCGCTAAGGATTTTTTACGATATCGAATTTTCTTTATATCAGTAAACGTTTTATTGATTGATAAATTTTAATAGTAATGTTAAAATGGTTTTATTTAATACAAGTGATATATTATTTAATTTTGTTAGCAGTTAAACAGTTGAATTTGTTAAGAGTGTTCTTAATGCGGCCACCATAAAATATATGGTAAACTTTTCATCAGTCATCTTTGTTTTGGTATTTATTATAATTATTATTTTTTTAAATGTAATGTTTTTAATTTCTCGCCAGTGTCGGCTTAGAATAGCACTACCCCGTTTCTGTATGTAAGAGGCGACTAACGGTATTGGGGCTTTTAAGGGAGTATTGGTCGATGCGGTTGGAGACCCATCACCAACAACCTTTACTTAACCATCTTTTCCCCACTCAATTTTCCAGGAGCGGCCGAGGACTTTCTAATTCCTAAGCTCTGGATACCCCTTCTAGGGATTTGTGGCCGTGAGTATATGTATGTATGTATGTATATTTTCAGAAGACTATCTTAGTGGTCATTGTCTTGTCACTGTCCAGTAAAAAGAAATGAATAATATAATCTTTGATACAGATAATGAAAAAGACAATACCTTTCAGGAGGATTTGAAATATTGGACTCTTGACTCTAAAATTTCTCATCATGCACTCAAAAGTTTATATCATCAAATCGGAATCTACGTATTTTGTAGAGAATGTCAAATGTTAAATTGTTGGCATTCCTTATAATGAATATGTATATTTTGTTCCTCTCGTCCATACTTTGTTAAGGATTTATTTAAAATAAATTAAATATAATTATTGATTTTAAGTATTTTTATTACCATGTGAAATCATGAATAGAAAATTGTATGCTTATTGAAACAATAATTAGAATATGATACAAATATTCAACCATATTTCCGATAGAAGTTACTTATAAATTTTTCTTTACTTTTGCTAAGAATGGGTTTTACCTGAAATCAATTTAAAGATAATTAATTTAGGTTAATGTTGACACATTAAAAAAAAACTATTATATAAATACATTTACATACGTTTTACATTTGGCGAT
The DNA here is from genome assembly GCA_963576735.1 of Bedellia somnulentella. NCBI lineage: Eukaryota > Metazoa > Arthropoda > Insecta > Lepidoptera > Bedelliidae > Bedellia > Bedellia somnulentella. The sequence goes on along the minus strand of CAUYWD010000396.1, from coordinate 9,749 downwards.
TTATCTAATTTTAATTAACGAATATTGTTATAGTATGAAAACGCAGAAAAACTAAGACTGGATGTGGAGGTTCCCGGCTTTCAGACCTCCACATCAGGTCTTACTTTTCTTCTGCGTATCTGTACTGCAACGCTACTTGTTACATGTATAAAAAAATAATTAAATGTTATAAGGAACCCTAATAGCTAGCTTTAATGGCGTATTGCATGGTCTTCAAATAACCTTAAAAAGACTTTGTGTCTTTAAAACGTCATAAAGAGGTAAGTATGCACCCAAAGCAATATGTCTGACATTTTTAAAAAATAAATTTATTTTTGGTAATAAAAATATGATGTTTTAAACACAAAACTAAGAAGGGGCATGAAAATATGAATTGTATTTACATAGGTATATTATCGTAAAACTTAAATTCCCAGTCGAACTAAACGGTATTAAAGACAAATATTGTAAGCAAAATATGAAAATCACATAATACTCTAATTTCTTTTCCCTTACTTCCTTGTAATTATTTATCTTGCACTTAAATCTCCAAATAAAAACAACAACTAACAAGAAATATTAAGCAGCCTTTCAGGGGTTGTTACTAGACTCATATAAAACGTTTTAATAATTCAAACACATCTGTACGACCGCAATATAACCAAACAGGTGGTTGTAAAGTTACGGTGCGACTACTGCGCGATGAAAGTGGAAATTCATAAACGTTCACACGACTTTTAAATGACGTTAACAGAGTCATCTTCTGACTTTTGTATGACCATTATACAACATTGAAGGTCGTATAATTGGGGCCCTTTTCGCGTTTAGTAAACGTAATTATAACATTAGTGTGACATATCTTTTACGAACAGTGGTAACAAAATAACGTTAACTTAACTATTGAACGACTTTAAATTGTTAATTGGGTGGTTAATGACCTTAATTATTATGTTAAAATGGATATACCTCGAGAATCCCGGATTCGCGTTGTATTCGCTTTCCAAAAAAGGGGTATCTAGAGCTCAGACTAAAAACACTTCAACCAACTTTGGAAGTTAAGTTGGGAAAATTTATTAAAATAAAGGTTCATGTTAATCTTCTTTATGTTGCTCTAAGGGGAAATCGAACCCACAACCTCAGAACCCAAAAACTAGTCATAACATTGTGTATTTTATCTTTCAGGTATTCTTAGCCCCAGTGATAGAAGGTACGCAGCCAGCGACCAGGCTCACCAACAAGTTAAGACTTGCTTTCAAAGATTTCTCAAAGAAGTAAGTACCTACTAATATCTGTATATATAATTTTATTTTCCAACCACCTCTTTTAAATCTTTATCCCACCAACTTATTATTGATCTATTGTTCTATCTACTCAGTTAATAACAAATAAAATTGTAAATAAATAAATATAAAGACATATTTTACACAGATTAAGTTTTTATTTTATTTTTTATTTTACATTGTTCGGAAAACTCACAGCAACTTAAACATATATAAATATAAATTATAACATTTATATAAGCCAATTAACTTGTAACATAATAGTATTCAATAGGTAGCCTATCTGTACAGAATAACCTTAATCTATGAGTTTTAAATATATATACAAAATATAGAAATAATAATTAAACAATATAAAAAATGTTTTCAAAATCATTTCAAAAAGGTGATTAAGTTAGCCCCAAATTAAGTTAACTTAACGATATATTTAATATTATATAATACACATATAAACAACATCTAAGACTAAGAAACAATCATTTATGCTCATCACATAAATGTTGGTCTCAGCGGGGATCGAACCCGCGACCTCCGGACCGAGAAGCTAGTCACCTATCCACTCGACCACGGACGTCCTCATCGTCGTCAGTTCGCACCATTCATTCAACCATCGTAGATTTGAGCACATCCCAATTTTCTTCAATTACGATTTCATCCATCATATCCGCTTAGTCTTACATTTTGTTCCAGTTTCTCTAATCTTTCCTTATCCAACATTTTTACTTTAATTCTGGCAACTTCAATTGCAAATACACTTAATTAACCCTACAAAATCTTTCTAGATGCCACGACGCGCTCCGTAAAAACAAGAACCTGATAGGCTCGGACCAGCGCGAGTACCAAAGAGAGTTGGAGCGGAACTTTGCCACTTTCACTACCAGACTGGGGCCACTCATAGTGCCTACCACTTCACATGTTACTGCGCTAAGGTAATAAAGCCTTTTTTAAAAAAACCTGTGTTGGCTTAGATTACCATTGACAAGTTTCTTTGCGTGGATGCAGAAAGAGGTGACTCAAAGAGATGGGTCTTAGGTGATAGGTGGATGTGCGGCTGGAACATTTTCACAACCATCCTTTACCGTACAATATTTCTCCACTCCACTTCCAACAGTGGTTTAAGAATGTCATATTCTGTAGCGCTGGCTACCTCTTTTGCGGATTTATAACCGTGAGTATATGTGTATACATTATGCTACCAAATTGCACTGCCGGCCGTATCAACGTGAGTTGGAGCGGAACTTCGCCACTTTCACCACTAGACTGGGGCCACTTATAGTGCCTACTACTTCGCATGCTACCGCGCTAAGGTTATATGAGGGTTTTTTATTTTCGATTTTTGGAATCGGCTTAAATGCATTGACATGCTTGTCGCCATGGGTGGTGTAAGAGGCGAGGCCATTCAAGCTCTGTTTTTTGAGGATCGTTGGGCGATCATATTATAGAATAGAATAGAAAACTCTTTATTGCACATCAAATATGGAGAAACATTTATTAAAATTAAATAATAAAAGTGCAATTGGCGGTCTTATCACTAAAAGCGATCTCTTCCAGACTACCTTTGAATGGAGAGGTCAATAAATTTTAGTCTTGTGAGATAGATGTCCAACAACATGGTGAAACTGATAACTATGCGTTTATCTACACAAACAATACAACAATCCAGTCATGGTTATATCTAGTTATAAAATAATATGTGTATATATTATGTGTTTGGTATTTCTGTATTCATACGAAATTAGTAATATCTTGTTATCTTATAAGTTTTCTTCTTTTCAGTAATGGCGTGAAACCGGACTACAATTACCAGACTTAGACATAACGTTGTTCAACTTCTAGGAATATCGCGCTTAAAAATTAGAACTTATTTAATTAATTATAATTAAATATTATACTGCACTGCACTGATTATGTAGAATTTAATGGCTATAGAAAAAGTATAGTTCTTACCCTATTCCGGTTTATAATTCATTAGACAGTAGACAATTAAGGTAAACCTGTAAACTGTAGTAAAACATAAATATGTTATTCATAATTTTAGTTTTGTATACAAAAATATGAACAAGATTTGAAATAATTTAAATGTTTTTGTTCATGAAAACCTCATGTGGGGATTATTACTAATAAATAATGAATAAATAAAGGAAAGAAAAATTTCGACGCAGGCGGGAATCGAACCCGCGACCTCGGTTATACGGTATACATTAGTAAAAATTCGGAGGTAGGAAACGCAAACACTACTTAAACGTGTAAAAGAAATAAAGGATAGAAGAATTTCGCGCTGGCAGCCATTGACACGGTGGCTCAGTTGGCAGAGCGTCGGGGCGTATACCCGAGGTCGCGGGTTCGATTTCCACCTGTGTCGAAATTTTTCTTTCCTTTATTTGTTCTTAATTTATTAGTAATATTTGAAATAATTGATAAATGCAAACGAATCGCGATAAGTTTTCCAGGATCGTACAGAGAAGCGTTCTTTGCCTACCCGCCCCTGATTACGTATAATTTGCGACTGTCGCTTATGTAGCAAGTTGTAAGATTGTCGCTATCAATGCTTACATTAGTATGCATTTTGACTGTCCAATCTGTGTAATATGTCCGTAAATATATTTTATACAAAAGTCGAGCGTCAAAACTAGTCTAAAGACTTGATGATATTAAGATGTGGTGTGTAAGTTGATTGAGAAAGAGCTTTTGGTGTAAGGTTTTACAGGTATAGGTTCAAATCACGTACAGTGATTACTGCGTTAGAAATATATAATGCAAGTGGCAGCAGTATACTAAATATATGTATACCATAGGATCTGAATGAAATAATAATTAATATCACACAAATTCACACAAACTAATACTAATACAAGTTTTGTATTATTTTCTTGGATATTTTAATTATTGATAACAGTGGCATTCATCCAAAGATGACAAGTACGAGTAACGTATTATTGTGTTTTACAAGTTAGGAAATAAATAAGTTTATTCATAGTTTGATATCAATAATAGAGAGCAAAGAAACAGCGTTACAAATTTAATGATATTTGTTCATTTTAAAACAAAAGTATTATTTAGTTTAAGCTATAAACTATTGGTAGCGATTTCATGAAATTATTAGGCAAAGAAATAAGCTCTATAATAGCGAATATGACAAAGTTATAATAATAAGTTAAATATTCTTTGTCTGTAAAATATAAAGCCACGTTCACACTTATCCAAGTTTGTCTCAATGCAAGTCCATACTTAATGACATCGAAGTATTTACTCTATTTAAGTAGTTCCAAGTTGAACGGCAATTTCCTTTATACAATGTGTATTTTAAAGCAGTGGCTAAATAGTGACCGGTGTAATTTGCCATATGTAAACTTAATGATTTTGGAATAAGTTTTTTTTCATATCTCTTCTTGATTATAGTATATTGAACTTTTTGATTGACTAGTTTGAGCTCTGAATGATTCCTCTCCAAATACCATTGATGTGTTGTGAAACAACTATGGGCACTCATTGTAATCCTGAATGTACTTAATTGAAATCTTACTTTCTCATCTAAGCTATTAGGCTTATATTATTCATCAATAGACATTGTATGGATAATATTAACCCTATCAAATTGTAGTTTGTCTTCACTTCCACCCCGAAGTGGTGGCTTTAGAGAATAACCTGGTATAATAAATGTGGTATCTTAATTTCAGTTCTTCTAATAGATTTATATTTATACATAAATCTATGATTTTATTTTGTATAAATCACAGCTTTTTTAAAATTCTTACTGTCAAAATAATATATGCATAGGAAATAAGCAATTCGGTGCTTGGCAAGTGCTGAATAATATGGCTATTTGTATATTTATCATGATAAAATATAATCAGTATTTTAATAAATAAATAAATATGCTTTTGTAACTGAGCTTTTTTTTATTTCTAAAATATTATTATCCCGTTATTTTACTCTAGAAACAATTACTAGCATTGGATTATTACTCTCTGCCACCCAACATATGTGACCTTAAGGTGTCTACGCGGAAACGAGTGTTCTGACAGATACCCTATACCTATGGGCTAAGTGTCTGTTAGGACAATCGTTTGCGCGTAAGCACCTTAAGGGAGAAAATATAGAGTAATAGATAAGAATAACCGAACAGACGACCCAACAGTTGCAAATTAAAGGCCTTAGAAGCCACTTGTTTATTAAATACACTTCTCATGATGCTAACCTCGCCAGCCACTAATGAACAACCAATTATGAGACCCCAGCAATGTGTGTTATGTTATACTTACGGTAACAGACGTGGCCTCATACAATGGGCCTCATGAGAATGCTCAGAGTCACCCAAAGGGCAACAGATAGGACTAAGGAGTTTTGCGTCACTATCGAATCCACAATGAGAAGATTAGTGAAGAACCGGAGTCACTAACACAGGTCAGAGAGATGCAAAACTTAAGTGGCAATGGACAGGGCGCATAACGCAGGCCTTTGGGGCTAAAATTTTCTGGAGTGTTAGCCACCTACCGGACCACGCAGAGCAGGTAGAATACCTCATGCTAGACCGACGACTTGGTAAAGGTCACGGAAAGCCGATGGATGAGAGCAGTGCAGGAACCGTTGTGTGGTGATATGTTAGAGAGGCCATCGTCCAGTAGTGGACGTCTGTAGTATGATGAGGGCGATTACCACATACACATATCCATGGCTATAAATCTCAAAAAGGGGTAGCCAGAGCTACAGAATTAGAAAATCCTCAGCCACTTTATTAACTGATGTTAATCAATTACTAACGCTTCTTTATTTAGCCATTTCTACCTTACTCATATACTAAAGTAGCTGGAGAAATTACGAAATGAAAAGAACACGAAATCATTCCATAACATTTAATGCATCACATTAAAACAAATAACATTTACATGATCATCTTCATAGATTTTCGGCAAGTTGCATTGTTCTATTATGTACTTTGATCCAAATAAATAAAATAATTTAAATACGTTCCCTATTTCTTGCAAAACGAAGGACTGCAAAGAGAAGAAAATCCTGGTTTAAACCTTTGTTATCATTCATTTCGCATTTTTTGTAGTCCAAACGATTTTTGACTCAATGGTTATATGCAATATATTTTTTTAACAAGATGGATTACATCACGACCCAAAATTTTCAAAATTCAATACATAACAATAATTTTATTACCATTGAGCCTGAGCAAAAAATTAATCATTATAACCTTGACCAACTGGCAAGAATATTACGGAGCCATACGATTTTAAAATAGCCTCAACGAGTATGAAAGCACTGTTAATAGTGCTACGGCAATCACTTGTATGCTCTGTTTCTGATCACTGATTAGAAACCATTGATGATTGCGATTCCATTTCAATTTTTGCAAAAATTGATTGATAATTTTAGCCGTATTTCTAAGTCATAATTATTTTAATCAAAGTACAATAAGACCGACTAGAGATGTTACATAATGTAATGTTTACACAACAATATTTATCTAATATTAGGTAAAGTATTCAAATTTACATAACATAACATAACCATTCTAAACATTAAAAAACATTGACTTTCTCATCAGATCGTTCTTTTGTGACAAAAGTCACTATGTACAAAATTTTAATGAAAAATTGGAAGACAAAATAAAATTTCAAAACGGTTGGTTTGAACACAGTAGTTTAGCAAATAATATTGTATACTTTTCGTAGAAAAAAAGACAAAGTGAACGCGGTTCAAGAGATTCACTTGGAAAATGAAATGTCTATCGTTATAATTTGGTCTAAGACTATGCTTGTGCTACATAATAAAACAATTTGATAATATGGTCCCGAGCGGTACTTGGTCCAACACTAAATAAAGAAGTGCTGAAATAAGACAAAATCTAAATTTTCAACTTATTGTGCTGTAAAATTATTCCAATTCTTTATTACATTGTCTTTACCGTTTTACTAAACACCAATATTTTTTGGTATTATAAGACATGTTCTGATTCTTAGCTGCAATTTTAATTCATATATCTATCAAATGGCATTACGTCAATATGGAACGATATGCATTTAAACCTATAGATACACATCTTACATTTAAACATGTAAATGGCACAGTTAAATAATGTTTAGCCTTATTTTTACAAAAATACATAAAATATTTACTCCTCTTTACATTCATCACTTCAGTACATTTTCTTATGAGATAAATTAACAATAGCGAAAATAAGTCTAACATGTCAATTATATTTCTTCTATTATCACATTCATCTACGTTTCAAAATGATTATGATTAGTGGATAAAAAAACCAGGAAACATCTCTGCTATGCTCTGGCCAAAAAAGCGAATTCGTCGCAATTATATAAATATGCACTGTATTGAACAAGCATAATTACTTTTGATTTGTTCAATGCACCATATCAAAAATAGATGACATATTTTAATTACCATTATATTGTAAATTCATTATCATATTCATATTATTCATTTGTATTAAAATTTTCAATTATATTTATGGAAGAAGATATTGATAAAAACTCTCATAAATATAACTTTGATTCAATCTCTAGCACATAGACCAGTATCTAAAAAATATAATGATAAACAACATTTAAATACGTATATATACTTACTAAATATTAAAAACATTCAAAAGCCTGCGGAGCAGTCTTCACTAGCAACTAGACAGACAGACTAACAATAACAACGATAATATAAACGCCTATTTACAAAACACATGATTCTAATGGATTTGTCTGCCCAGAATTAGAACAACTGCATAAACTCTTGTAATAAATTGAAATATTTTATATAAATATATATATTTATCTATTAAACAGATTTAGCCCTGTAATACTGACTCACATTTCAAAGTTAATTGACTTTTTTAGAAAGTTGGATTGCAAAAATCTAGTACGGTATAAGCCAATAATTTAAATATTATCGTTAGAATTTTGTTACTTTCGCGTTAGAAAATTCTATTATACCTAATAACAACACAGATTGTGACCAAACATTCAACTAGCTAGACACATTAACATTCATTAAAAATTCACATAAAAACTGCTGTTTGAGCCATTTATCAAAAACTACACTTACTAATACATCAAATGCATTTAATAATAGACACGCGACACTCAAGTCTTTAAGAAAATATAACAGGCAGAGGTTCTGTTTCACGAGAGACGCCACTCGGCCCGAATTACACTGCAAAAGAAAAAATATTCATTAATTGAATTGGTTTTTTGCCATCACAGCGCGCAACGGATTGAAAATGGTAGTGATTATAAGAACTGTTAATGTTAATGCCAGTAGTCGATCATATCGTCGGGAAACTCACCTTGATCGAAGGTGCTCGGATTAATGTAAGAGAGGAGATCACTGTCGCTCATATCTGTGAGACCTTGCACGGGAGCCGTCATTTCTTGCGACACCGCTTGCGACACCGCCTGCGACACGGCCTGCGACACCGCCTGCGTCACCGCCTGCGACACCGCCTGCGACATGGCGGCCAGCGGCGCCTCCGTCGTGGGCTCCACCGGCGGCGCCGAGTCCGTCGTGCTCGCGTTCTCCGTCGACAGGATGTTGGCAGTGTTGATGGCCGACGTCACTAGCGCGTTCATAGTCTTGTCGGATGTCAGAATTTCTGCAGCCGCGTTGAGAATCATCGATTTGACCGCTGCAGGGGGGTTTTCACGGACGTCATTTGAACGGACTCGGGAATCATCATTATGTCGTCCTGCGACTGGCCGGGTAGCGGCATCACCATTCTTTGATTATTGTCGCAAAGCATACTCGGCGACACTTGCGGGTTGAGTATCGCGTCCGAGACATGACGGTGGCGGGCAGCATGTCGGCGGGCCCGCGCGAGGTGACGGCGGCGCTGGGGCTCAGCAGCACGTCGGAGGAGACGGCGGCGCCCGGCGACGAGCTGTTGCCGGACAGGTGGTCCTCCACCGTGGAGTTGACCAGCTCGTCCAGCTTGGCCGCGTCGGCCGGCAGCATGGCCGCCGTCGCCTTCATGGCGTCCTCCACCAGCGCCTCCATGTGCGCGCTCTGCTCCGCCAGCCGCTGCTCGATGCGGCTCGTTTCCATTTCCATTTTCGTTATCGCTCGGAAAGGATTGAACGTTTGCTGCGGTTGCGCGTTCGCGCTTGCCATTTTTTCGTACGGATCGTAAACGATCATTCCCTGTTCGTTACCCTGCTGCATAGCGTTTCGGAGAAGAGAGGGTCGCATGTTAGATTCCGTCATCATAATTTCAGTATCGAGCATCTTCATGTCGTGCTCCATCTGAGTTTTGGTCGCTATCAGTCGCTGCATCGGGGTTATGTTCGACATCTGCTGATCGACGTACATCTGGTTCGTGTTTTCGTCGGAATTGAATATCGCGGCCGTCACGGTCTCGACCATTTTGTCCGTTTGCACCTGATTTTGGATGGCCTGCAGCTGTTGCGTGAAAGTAGCGAGAGGGGAGGGCGGTTCGCTCGATTGAGAGCTCGGCGATAGTTTGATCGGGTCGGGGTATCC
>CAUYWD010000395.1:0-50000 GCA_963576735.1 Bedellia somnulentella | reverse complement strand
GTCTCAAATTAGAAGAATACGACTACGAAATAGTATACAAACAAGGCCGTCTTAACTCTAATGCCGATGCACTATCCCGTTGCCCCGTTAATGCTATTCATCATAATAATTTACTTAATTCTTGTTACGAAAAATACTTTAAAGATCAATTTACTAAATCTCTGCCAACCCCAAACACTATTATAGAAGAACATTTAGAAAGTTTACATTTAAGTAAGTTAAAATTAATCGCTTGTCCCATCTCTTTAGACTTCGACTATTCTATGCCCAACTCTGAAGAAATATTATCTCAACTAAGTAACTCAGCAGAATTGCTCCACTCCGAGCGAGAACCTTATACAATACAAATGATTAGCGATAAGAATAAATTATACTATTTTTTATACACGAAGGTACACCATTATGAAGAAACTAAATTTAAGGATATTTACAATTTACTAATTTTATTAAGAGATACTATATTAAGAGACCATACAGATTTAACCGATATAGCTCTTTCAGATTTTTCTGACCCTTTTTCTAAGTTACCTTATATTAAAATTTATAACATGATATCTCATGTTTTCCATAATTCGAACCTTAAAGTCCATGTATACAAAAATCAAATGATTTATCCAACTCCCGTAGAAATACCTAAAATTTTAAAAGAGTACCACGACTCTGTTATTGCAGGTCACCCGGGTTCTAAAAGAATGTATAATAGAATAAAAGCTGCATACTATTGGAAAGGTATGCGTTCCGACATTGAAGATTACGTAAAGAAGTGTAAATTATGTCAAATAAATAAACCATTAAGACTGTCCAATAAAGCTCCGATGGAGATAACCTCAACTTCCACTAGACCATTTGAACGTCTAGCTCTCGACATAGTAGGCCCCTTACCCGAAGCAGGTTTTCAACAATTTAAGTTCATATTAACCCTACAGGATGATCTAACAAAGTTCACCTCTGCCTACCCCATGGTAACTTCAACTAGTAACGAGATAGCTCGTAACTTAGTTCATTTCATGTCTCTTTTCGGATTCCCCAAAACTATACTCACTGATTTAGGTACATGCTTCACCTCTGAATTATTCAAACAACTAATGGAAATATTAAAAATTAAATCTCTTTTCACTACTCCCTATCACCCCCAAACCAATGGAGCGCTTGAACGCTCACATGCTACCTTGAAAGAATATTTAAAAGCTTTTGTAAACGAAAACCAAAACGACTGGCATTGCTATTTATTTACAGCTATCTTATCTTATAATACTACACCACATTGTACAACTGAGTTTACCCCTTACGAACTTTTGTATGGTTATAAACCCCAGATCCCTAATTCCTTATATGAAACTAATAATAACACTACATACGATGAATACATACGCGCTCTTCAATATAGAATGCGGTTCAGCCGCGAGAAAGCTATCCAAAATATTTTAACTAAGAAAGAAATATCTAAACGATATTACGATATAAGTTCGCATGAAACCAATTATAAAACAGGTGATATGGTCTACCTAAAACATCACCACAAACAGCGTAAAGCCCTAGCTCCTATTTGGAAAGGTCCTTACAAAATAATTAAAATCCACAATAAACATAATGTCACGTTACAGATAGGTCGTAAATCCGTTAAATACCATACGAACCAAATTAAACCTGCCACATTATAACTCAAGAAATATTATATTTATTTACAGAGCATTGTGCTACAAATGCCACGCAGATTCCAAGATAACGCCAATTATCCACAGTCCCGGAATATACTTTGAACCTATTACTAACATACGTTTTTATAACAATTATTGGAAGATAATTACTCACATAGATATAATTTCTCTTGAACCGTATCTCAACAATATCGAAAAGCTATTACTAAATACTGAAAACTTATGTAATAAAATAGAATCACATGATTTAATTAATTGTAAAGACGTTTTAAACCCAAACGAAATATTATTACAAACTAGTTATCTTAAATTGCAATCCTTATCCCATATTATATTAAACGACAACTCAACACATAGATTTAAAAGATCTCTCGAATTCGGTGGCGAGATCTTAAAATTCTTTTTTGGCACTTTAGACGCCGATGATGCGAGAAAGTACGATGCAGCGATCGAATCCTGCAAAAAGAGCGAATCCGAATTGTTCCATCTAATGAAAGATAACATACATATAATTCAGTCTACAATTAATAATTTTAACGCCTCTATTTATAAGCTTAACCAAAATGAAATAAAATTAAACGCGCAGATTGACCACCTAAACGAGGTGATATCCCAGGTGACAAAATTAGATGATATGTTTTATTATATAACTAGGATTAATAGTTTACTAAATATTATAGAAGGTTCTTTATTATCTATATCTAATTTGTTAGACACTACTCTTAATGCTATTTTATTTTCTAAGCTTAATATTTTACATCCTAGCGTAATAAGTCCTTTAAATTTATACAAAGAATTAGTTAGGAATGGTAATCAATTAAGTAAGAATTCGGAATTCCCAGTTCAGTTAAATATCAACTCTATCCACTCCTTAATAGATGTGTCTACATTAAGTTCATATTATTTTAATAATAAGATTGTTTTTATTTTGCGAGTTCCGTTAATAACGAACGACAAGTTCATTATTTACAAAAACATTCCTCTGCCTACACCTCATCAAGATAAGACATCGTCAACTTTTGCTTTGATTCAACCTTCTAATAACTATATCGCACTGAGCGATAACAGATTGTATTATGCTATGTTAGACAGTCTAGACAAGTGTAAAATTATAAACAACAACTACTCTATATGTGAATTAATATCCATATTTTCAACCGTAATTAATCCTACTTGCGAATCAAAACTTTTAACAGAAATTATTATGTCTCTGCCCACTCTCTGTAAGTCTAATTTAATTTATGGTGATGTCGATATTTGGCAGCGACTACTTAATAATAAATGGATATATGTTCAATCCATCCCAAATAAGCTAACTGTAAAATGTAATGACAATATTGTTGATTATTCCATTGTTGGAACCGGCACAGTTAAATTAACTGAAGAATGTATTGGTTTTTCTAAAACGATTCAATTGTTACCAAGTAATAGTTACTCATACTTAATAAACTCTCCTTTAAATGTTAATTTCGACATTACAAATGATGAATGTTGTAAGAAAGAAAAATTTAATCATTCTTTATCATTTTTAACACCGATCACTTTGACGAAAATAGACTTAGATTCCTTGAAATACGCTTCACATGATTTGGATAATTTAGAGAATGAAATTAATAATATGGAAAAGGAATCCCATTTTATAAAATATAGCTCTTATTATTCCTTTGCAACTTATATCGGTGTATTCACTATTATGTTGTATTTAAGCTACAGAATATATAAATGTTTTAAAACCAATCGTAATTCAAAATCTCAATGTTGTATACAAATATTCAATCAATGTCATAACAAGAAATCTGTAAAGAACAAATCCTCTGTTTCAAACAATATAGAAATGTTCGAAGTATCCTCATCCGATGATGATAATAAATCTTTAAAGTCTCTACCAGCCCCTTCTAAACATTACATGTCTTCAAATAGAAATCTCAACTTTTAATACTTAATGTGTACTGTCAAATATTTCATGTGTTACGACTAATTCAATAAAATTTATTTTATGTTAAGATTTTATTAATTTTTATTACTTAGAAACTAATTTTAAATGTCATGTGTTTATTATTTCTATCATGTACTATTTCGATTTATGTTAAACTGATTTCTAAAGTTGATTCGATATTTTAGTAACTCCGCTTCACCTTTCAAGGATAAAGCTTCGTCAAAAAGGGGGAGCTGTTATAACCCTTATTTCTATGTACTTAGAGCTCAATCAGCATCTCAGTCACACTAGTAATTTTCCTTAGTATATTATTGAAAGTCAGCATTTCTTTGAATAATAGTTATTGTTTTAAATTAATTCATTATTTCAGTCAGTTAGATTCTGGACCTCGCGAGACGCGCATCTTGGCTTTAGCGCCTATCAACTTAGGAAATCAGTACTTTGTTTCGTGTTGTGAGAATATTGGTGTTTTTCCTTTAATAAACTTTAGGGTGTATTTTGTAGTTTTTTTTTAAAAAGACTAACAGGGTCGGCCGCCTAACAGTTCCTGGCACCGCGGCGACGACGGCCCCTTCTGGTGGGGTCCGCCAACTCCCTCTCTCGTTCGGCGGCCTCCTTTGCAAGCATGACTCGTTCGCAAAAGGAGGCCGCCGCCGCCCACGCATCGGGTCTCTCCACCATAGCCGCGACCACGGCCGGCAGAGAGAGATCCGGGCCGATGACCGCCCGGAGTGCTGCCCTCTCTTCATCCCACGCTGGGCACACTTCTAGGGTGTGCTGTGCCGTCTCCTCGGGGCAATTTAGGCAGTGGTGGCAACGAGCAGCCTGCTCCTTGCCCAGCCGCCACAGGTACTTCCCGAAGCAACCATGCCCGGAAAGGACCTGTGAAAGCCGAAAGCTCAGAGATCCGTGCTCTCGCTGCAACCACTGCGTAAAGACGGGGAGGATCGCCTCCACCGTCCTGTGCCCCGCACTCGGCTGACCCAGCCGCAGTGCCCAGGCCTCCAGGGCAGCTGACTCGACCTCCTGTTTGTAGGCCGCAGTCTCCCGATCCGTGGGCCAGTGGCCCTGTGTCCGCCGTTCTTCACGCCAGTGGAAGGTCGACGCGAGAACTTGCGCGTCTAACTCCCACGGCTTTGAACCCGCCATTAGGCAGGCAGCCTCTCGGGATACCGTGCGGTATCCCCTTGACGCCCTGACAGCCATGAGTCGTTGCGGCCCATGAAGAAGCGCCGCGTTTGACCCTTTCAGGGCGTCAGCCCACACTGGGGAGCCGTACATAGCCATGGACCGTACGACTCCCATATAGAGCTGCCTGCACGCGTCCCTAGGGCCCCCAAGGTTCGGCAGGAGTCTGCGGAGTGCAGCTGCCGCAACCATCAAGCGGGGCCCCAAACGCTCGAAGTGAGCGCGGAACGTCCAACGGCCGTCGAGTACTAATCCAAGGTATTTCAAACTTGACTCGACGGCAATCCTCTCGCCACCCACGACGATGGCGGATTCCCCAACCGGCGGACCGTTCCGAGGACCATGGAACCACATGGCCTCGGACTTATTCAGGGCCACTTCCAGACCCAACGACCTTATTCGGCGCACCACGTGCGCCACTCCCGCAGTCCCGCGGATGGCGGCCTCTCTGTAGGTCTTGCCTCGGGCCGTCACTAGGGTGTCGTCTGCGTAACAGGTGAGTTGGACACCCCAGAGATTGGTGCCGCGTAAGACCCAATCGTAGCCGATGTTCCACAGAAGCGGGCCCAAGACTGAGCCCTGTGGAACACCGCAAGACATTTCGCGGCGACCCCAACCCTCCCGAAGCGGATACGTTATGTACCGGTCCGAGAGGTACGACCCGAGAATCCTCCTGATGTAGGGAGGCACGTCATGGTATTTCAGTGCCTCCTCAATGCAAGACCAGGGCATGGTGTTAAAGGCGTTTTTGATGTCGATCGAGACCGCCAATACCACCTCACCCTGGGAGACCGCCTCGTCCGCTATTGAGCGGACCCGCAGAACCGCATGAACGGTGGAACGACAACGCCGAAAACCGTACTGGTGGTCCGAGAGGTTTGGACCAATTTCCTCGAGGTGATTGACGATGCGGGCCGAAACCACCCGCTCCAGGAGCTTGCCCGCCTCATCAAGCAGAACGATTGGCCGGAATGCCGAAGGCTCAATGGAGTCGGCGGGGCGCCCTTCCTTTCGTAACAAAACGAGTTTGCCCGTTTTCCACGGCTCCGGAAATACACCTTCTTCCAGGCACGCAGAAAACAGGCTCCTGAACCTCACTTCAAGGAAGGGCTTGAGCGCCACGACCCACGCCTGCCCCGGGATTCCATCTAGACCCGGGGCTGTCTTCTTTGCTTTCAGGCGCTCGATAGCCACCGCCAACTCCGGCTCCGTCACCTCGGGAACCAGCCGGTCGTCCACCGGACGTTGCCGCTCACATATCATCACGGGGGGCTGATGCGCCCCCCTATCCGGGAACAATGCCGAGACGACATTCTCCACCACGTGGGGCTGGAGGCTCGTCGTGAGCGGGGGAGCCCAGGGGCGAAGCCTTTGCATAGCCACTCTATAAGGGCGCCCCCATGGATCTCTATTAAGAGCCTCCCGGAGTTCATTCCTCGACTCTTCCTTGGCCCTGATTATTGCTATTTTCAGGGCCTTTTTCGCTTCGCGAAAGGCCTCCACGCGGCGGATTTCCTCGGCCTCGTCCCGGGGTCTTCTCCTCCTCTGTCTTTTGCACCGGCGGCGTGCCACGATGCTCGCCTGTCGTAGGCGAGCGATTTCGGCGGACCACCAGTGCACTTGGCGTCTCGGAGCCATAGGTCCCACCCGGGGCATAGAGGCATCGCAAATCTCTGTGAGAGCCTCACGGAACCAGTCCACCTCAGCATGGATGTCGGCTGCTGTACCAGACGGTACCAACCAGGACTGGACAATGGCTGCCTCGACCATAACTTCTTTGTCCAGCCTGCTGAGGGCCCATCTGGGTCCCCCATTTGTCGACTGACCGCCTGGTAAGGTGGCTGCACGGGACGTGGAGAGGTCGTAGCGGATGTATCGGTGATCAGAAAACGACTCCACGTCTGTGATGACTCTCCAGCCCTTGATAAGGGCCCAGAGACCGGGAGTTGCGAAGGTCAGATCGACAATCGAACTCCCGTTATGCCGAATGCATGTGGGTGTCGAACCCCTATTTACAATGGCCACACCCGTGGCCGTCGCCCACTCTAGCACAACCTCGCCAAAACGATTAGTGGCCGGAGATCCCCAAGCCACAGACTTGGCATTGAAGTCTCCGGCGACCAGGACCTGACGAGGAGAGCGTTGCAGGACTGCTGCTTCTATCTCCTGCATAAACACTTCATAGTTGGCAAGGGTTTCGTTTGGGGAAAAGTATATTGAAAAAATCACTATTTCCCCGACACGAGCTGAGACGAAACCCCTGCCTCTAATCACTTCTTCCAGCAGCAGTCCTGATGACTGGCTGACGGTTATTGCCGCCACGCCATCCAGATCCGACACCCAATTTACCCCTGCAGGGACAAAGTATGGCTCCGAGACCACCCCCACTCCTATCAACCACTCCGCCATGCTCTGGAAAAACAAATCTTGAGCAGTGGCGCAGTGGTTGAGGTTTGATTGGAGAACCTTATGTCCATTATCAATTGATGATCATTGGTTCCTCCTCTGTTGCCAAACCACCACTTCCGGTTGGTTGGTTCGGTTTGGCGACGATTTGTCGTCTTCCTCCTGTGGTTTTGGTATTTGGCCGACTTTTCTTATTTGCTGAGCAGCTTTTTGCACCAATGATGTGCTCGGCAGGTTTATTGCACGCTTTGCAAACAGGGCAACACGGCGGATTGATGCAAGCCCCAGCTTTGTGATCGGGAGAACCGCAGCGGTAGCAGAGGTTGCTACGGTCCACCGATGATTGGCACTTAGCGCGCACATGCCCCGCTTCCATGCACCTATAACAGCGCATCTCCTTCTTTGGTAGAAGATGCACTCGCACCTCTCCCCAACCGATTTGAAGCCACCCTGCCTCAAGGAGCTTTTTGGCGGCCGCCACCGGACATTGTATGTGGACTGAAGAACCACCGCGGGGTCCCTGTACGATTCGCCCTACCTTCACACATTCTTTAGCGCAGGAGCCAAATTCAGAGACAGCCACTGCTATTTCCTCCGATGATATAAAATCTTCAACACCAGAAAGTCGAAGATCTTCCATTTTTGTGGGCCTAAACACCCTTGCTGAATCAGCGTTTAGGACCTCCCTTAGTTTAGCAGCCAAAGTGTCAGCTTTTTCTGCCGATTTATCACCAGAGATTTCATACATTCTGGCTCCAGTTATGGCTGTTTTAACTCTGAGTGGCCCTATTCCCAGGCCAGTCAAGTCGAGTTTCCCTCTGGCTTCTCCTAGTATTTGGGCGTATGTGACGCCACTTTGTGCAGCGCTCTCTTCAAGTCTGACAATGACTGCTGCTGAGCGCGGAACCTTCAGTTTCTTAGCCGCTGTTTTAGCATTGCTCTGCTTCTGTGCTTTAACAGGGGCTGGTTTAGGAGTCTTCTTTTTGTTTTTCCTATTTCCCTCTCGGCGAACCACTGTAGCCCACGTCTCCTCCGCAACAACCGTACTGGGCCCTGGAGCAATTAGAGGTGTAACTGCAGGAGGGTTTATGGGAAGTGGAACTTTATTCTGTGAAGAACTCGTTCCATGAGAGGGTTTGGCAGAATTCTTTCCCTTCCCTTTCCCTTTCCCTTTACCAAGCGGTGCCATTCTCGTACTGCCTGACTTATCTGGTTTGTCAGGGTTTATAGATGTAGCCGCTGAGGCCGCTCTGTCTGCCGCCAGCGGAGGTCTAAGACGCCTTTCAGGAAGCAGCCGTTCTTCAAGCGCTTCCAACCTTGCATTTAACATTGTCCCGACTTGGACCATGATGGAACGTGCAAAGTTGTCGCCAAAATCTGAGTTTGGCCGAGTGTTTTGTACATCAACTCGTAGAGCCTCCAGTTCTTTCCTGAGTGCAGCTTGTACGCTGCGGAGATCTTCGTTATTGGCTTTCATTCTCTGGAGTGCATCCTTCAAACGGCCATTTTCTTGCTCAAGACGTTTCGTTTCATCAGAAGCAGTCCTTTCCAGCAGAGCCTCGGAAGACTCTTTAATTGAGGAGGTGGCAGTTTTGAGGACTTTTATCAAAGTGCCTTTTAAAGATTTGGACTTATGTGCCACTTCCATAATCTTTTCTATGCCATCTTGTACCCCCTGCAACAAATCGGAAGCGCACTTTTCAGAAGCAGGTATAGGTTTTTCCAAGGCTTGCTGCTGCTTCTTCTTCGCTTGTACAGAGATGTAACTCTCCATTCTTTTGGAAAATGCCTCACCATCTTCCTCCTCACTATTTCGCAGAAAACTTGCCCGTTTGGCAGCAGCTGCCTCCTGGCGAGCCTTCCCTATGCCTATGTATTGGCCTGTTGTAGGGGGCCTGCCTCTCCCTCTTTTTGCAGAAGCCTTGCTACTGGGAGTCGCTGACCTGCTACAACTCCTATCCGTGTCCGTGTTGGAATCCGAGGAAGCTGAAGCAGAGCCCCGGTAAGTCCGCTTCCGCTGGGAGCCAATGCTTTTTTCCCTCTGATTTTCCGTATCATCCCTATTCGTAGTAGAGACATATGAGCTATCGCTCAATATCTCTACAGCAGTATCGCAGTTATCAAGATCCATAAAGAGTAAGCTGTAGTCGTTGGTGTGGCAGATTTTGCCCCCCCCAGAATACGTGGGGGCGCCTTCCGCGGCCGCGGAAGGGTGGGATTCCCCCTTTCGGGGACCCACCTGGGTAGTTATATTCAAATTTGCCGTTTTGTCCATTTTTGTTTTTGGTAGGCTTTACCCTCAGCCTACCATCGAGCTTTCCCCCCTTCCCTGACGCTAGGCACTGGACCCCCTCCAGACACTCATCCCCTCGGCACGCCGACCTTGGGATTGGGGTAATTTTTTATAGAGGTTTTCTTCCTCGCAGCCCAGACCTCAGTGGCCTGAGCCCCCGTTCCCACCGAAGTAGGTTTACGGGTTGGCCGACAGTATCTTGAAGACACTGCCGCCCCTCCATCACCAGCCGCCCAAAGTGGGTAGCTGGGACCGAACGCAAGACAGAACCTGGCCGACCGATACGACACAAACGCCAGGTTCTAACTTAACAACGACGCCTACTCGGTACATTGGCTTCACCCCGGGCTGGATTGCCCGAGGCTACTGAGCCCCCACGCCACGACAAGGCTGTACCATGTGGGGGAACCTAACCTAACCTAACCTAACCTAACCTAACCTTTTTTTTTTTTTTTTTTTTTTTTTTTTACGTGGGGAAATCCTCATGGATTCCCCGCCGCATGGGGGTTGCGACGGGGATATGTCAGACTCGTACTGACTAAAACCCCACGGTGGCCCTTCTCGGTGCATAACTGTATTAGGGGTCCTTGAAGACTTCACCGGAGGTAATATTCCTCGGACCCCTTGCACCTACGCCAAATGGCGTGACTCTCGGGAGGGTGTTGTTCCACCCCCCTTTAAATTCACCTTCAGCTTGCAGCGGACGCTCAGGGCCACCTGATCGTCCGCTTCATCTCGGGCAGGGTTTGGTAGCGCGCAAATAACCCCCTTTGCGCGCCTCCTGCCCGTGGAGCCCCACTTTCGGCGACGCACGCCATATGGGGGCTCCGTGGTCTAAGAAGACCCTACCAAAGGCCGCGGTGCATCAAGGGTTCCTGGCACCGCGGCGACGACGGCCCCTTCCAGTGGGGTCCGCCAACTCTCTCTCTCGTTCGGCGGCCTCCTTTGCAAGCATGACTCGTTCGCAAAAGGAGGCCACCGCAGCCCACGCATCGGGTCTCTCCACCATTGCCGCAACAACGGCTGGTAGAGAGAGATCCGGGCCGATAGCCGCCCGGAGTGTTGCCCTCTCCAAATCCCACGCTGGGCACTCCACAAGTGTGTGCTTCGCTGTGTCTTCGGGGCAATTTACACAGTGGTGGCACCGGGCAGCCTGCTCTTTGCCCAGCCGCCACAGGTACTTACCAAAGCATCCATGCCCGGAAAGGACCTGTGTCAGCCGGAAGCTCAGAGATCCATGCTCCCGTTGCAACCACTGCGTAAAGACGGGGAGGATGGCCTCCACCGTCTTGTGCCCCGCACTAGGCTGACCCAGCCTCAGTGCCCAAGCGTCGAGGGCAGCGGCCTCTTCTTGCTGCTTGTAGGTCGCTGTTTCCCGATCCGTGGGCCAGTGGCCCTGCGTCCGCCGTTGTTCCCGCCAGTGGAAGGTTGAAGCAAGTACTTTTGCATCCAACTCCCACGGCATTGAACCCGCCATTAGGCAGGCAGCCTCTCGAGACACCGTCCGGTAGCCTCTTGACGCCCTGGCAGCCATCAGTCGCTGCGGCGCGTGAAGTAGCACCGCGTTTGACCCCTGCAGGGCGTCCGCCCATACTGGGGAGCCGTACATGGCCATGGACCGTACGACCCCCATGTAGAGCTGCCTGCACGCGCTCCTGGGGCCCCCAAGGTTGGGCAGAAGTCTGCAAAGCGCAGCTGCCGCAACCATCAACCGGGGAACCTAACCTAACCTTTTTTTTTTTTTTTTTTTTTACGTGGGGAAATCCTCATGGATTCCCCGCCGCATGAGGGTGCGACGGGGATATGTCAGACTTCTACTGACTAAAACCCCACGGGTGGCCATCTCAGGTGCATTTCATGCGGGACCAACGGGAAACACCCAAGGAAGACTACCGTCGGTCCCGCGCACCACGCCTAACGGCGCACATCTCAGGAGGGGTAAGATAAAGCCCCTCCTTTTGCCCTCTTCTTCTTCGGAGACTCAAAGCCACCACCTTGAGCCTCCGCCATCCTCGAGGCAGGTTTTGATGGGCACCCAGAAGCCCTCACTCTGAGCACCCCCTGCCTCTGAAACCCCACTAGGCGGATTCTTGACCACACTAGTAGGGTTTTATGGTCCCTTAGGACCCCCTTGGGCCGCGGTACTAGCGTCGCATACCGCGGCGGCGCACCCTTCTACGACCCGGGTCCGCAACCTCCCTCTCTCTTTCGGCGGCCTCCTTTGCAAGCATGACTGTCTCGCAGAAGGAGGCCACCGCAGCCCACGCAGAAGTGTTATCGACCATGGCCGCCACAACGGCCCCTAACGACAAATCGGGGCCGATCTCCGCTTGGAGAATCGCCCTCTCGCGAGACCAAGCCGGGCACACCTCCAAGGTGTGCTGAGCCGTGTCCTCCGGACACACCGCGCAGTGATGGCAACGGGCAGACTGCTCCCTGCCCAGCCTCCACAGATACCTACCAAAGCAGCCATGCCCTGTCAGTATCTGCGTAAGCCGGAAGCTGAGAGTTCCGTGTCCCCGCTGCAACCACCGCTCGAAGACGGGGAGAATTGCCTCCACCGTCCTATGCCCGGCGCTAGGCACAGCAAGCCTTAGCGCCCAACTCTCGCGGGCAGCCGTCTCTACCTCCAAGCGGTAGGCAGCCGTCTCCCTCTGCGTGGGCCAGTGACCCTGAGCCCGCCGTTCCTTCCGCCAGTGGAACGTCGACGCGAGGACTTTCGCGTCTAGGTCCCACGGCATAGACCCCGCTATTAAGCAGGCAGCCTCACGAGAGACTGTTCGATAGCCTCTCGACACCCTGGTGGCCATGAGCCTTTGCGGCGCATGTAGAAGCGCCGCGTTTGGCCCATCCAGGGTGTCCGCCCAGATTGGGGAGCCGTACATGGCCATTGACCGCACGACTCCCATGTAAAGCTGCCTGCATCCTGACCTGGGGCCCCCCAGGTTTGGCAACAACTTGCATAGTGCCGCTGCTGCCACTATCAATCTTGGCCCCAGGCGCTCGAAGTGGGCGCGGAAGGTCCAACGGCCGTCGAGAATGAGACCCAGATAATGAAGAGTTGTCTCGACGGCAATCCTAACCCCGCCCACTACAATGGCGGAGTCCACCGGCGGGCGGTTCCGAGGCCCGTGGAACCACATGGCCTCGGATTTATTTAGGGCCACTTCTAAGCCCAACAGCTTGATGCGGTGCACCACTTGGGCCACGCCAGCCGTGGCCCGGATGGCGGCCTCTCGAAACGTTTTCCCCCGAGCCGTAACTAGGGTGTCATCGGCATAGCATACAACCTTAACACCCCAGAGCGTGGCGCCGCGCAGGACCCAATCGTACCCGATGTTCCACAGAAGCGGGCCTAATACCGACCCCTGCGGAACACCGCACGTAACTTCGCGACGGCACCACCCCTCTCGACCTGGATATGTAATTTGCCGGTTCGAGAGGTACGACTCGAGAACTTCCCTCAGGTAGGGAGGCACCTGATGATATATGAGTGCCTCCCTTATACACGAATAGGGCAAGGTGTTGAAGGCATTCTTTATGTCCAAAGAGGTTGCCAGCACCACCTCACCCTGAGAGACCGCCTCGTCCGCTATATCGCGGACGCATTGCACCGCATCAATCGCTGAGCGACAGCCGCGGAAGCCGAATTGCTGGTCAGATAAGTTCGGACCAGCCTCCTCCAAATGCCCGACGATGCGGGAAGACACTATCCGCTCCAAAAGCTTTCCCACCTCATCGAGCAGAACGATAGGCCGGAACGCCGATGGCTCAATTGAGTCGGCGGGGCGCCCCTCCTTGCGTAGTAACACCAATTTACCCGTTCTCCAAGGCTCAGGAAACACTCCTCTTTCCAGGCACAGGGAGAACAGGTTACAGAGCCTTTCAGAAAGGAAGGGCTTCAGCGCCACTACCCAGGCCTGGCCCGGGATACCGTCTAACCCCGGAGCAGTCTTTTTCGCCTGGAGGCGCTTTACTGCCACCGCCAACTCTGGCTCGGTGACCTCCGGCACTACCTCGTCGGCCTCCGCAGCAGCTAAATATCCACCCATAACTGGGGCGGGATGTTCCGCTCTCACCGGGAACAGGGCCGCGACCACATTTTCCACGACCGTTGGCTGGAGACTACTTGTCAAGGGGGGCGCCCAGGGACGAAGTCTTTGTCTCGCCAGCCTGTACGGCCGCCCCCATGGATCGTCGTTAAGTGACTCCAGCATTTCCTTCCTAGAGGCAATTTTAGCCCCAAATACTGCGTCTTTTAGGGCACGCTTTGCCTCGCGAAGCCGGTCGTAGAGACGGTCCTCCTCGGCCTGATCCCGGTGAGCCCTTCTTCTATGCCGGGTGTACCGGCGCTTCGCCGCGATGCACGCTACGCGCAACTGCGCGATGTCAGCGTTCCACCAGTACACCCTTCGTCTCGGAGCCGCAGGGCCCGCACGGGGCATCGATGCGTCGCAGATCTCTGTGAGGGCATCACGAAACCACGTCACCTCCTCGCTCAAATCGGCGACCCGTCCTGGACTTCCAGCCCATGACTGGACTATTGCAGCTTCGGTCATGAGCTCTTTGTCCAGTTTACTGAGGGGCCATCTTGGTCCCCCATTTGTCGACGGGCCACGTGACGCGGCGGCCTGACGGGCCGTGGAGACATCGAAACGGATATAACGATGATCCGAGTGCGTCTCCACATCCGTGATTACCCTCCAGCCCTTAATCAGGGCCCAGAGGTCGGGAGTAGCAAAAGTCAGATCGACGATTGAACTCCCGTTGCGACGCACACACGTGGGTGTCGTTCCCCTATTGGCGATGGACAAACCTAGCGCTGTCGCCCATTCTACAACAGCGTCGCCGAATGCGTTTGCATCAGCTGCCGGGGATCCCCAAGCGACTGACTTCGCATTAAAATCCCCGGCGATTAGCACCCGACGAGGACGACTACGGAGAGCTACTGTCTCCATCTCACCTAGCAGGACCTCGAGGTCAGCAAACGGACGGTTCGGGGAGAAGTACATCGACATTATGACTTCCTCGCCCACCGAAGCCGCAACAAATCCGTGACCTCGAGTCACATCGCTGAGAGACAAGCCAGCAACACCCGAAATGCAGATGGCAGCCAAGTTGTCCAAGTCCGACACCCACTTATCCCCCGACGGAACGAAGTACGGCTCCGAGACGATGCCAACCCTTATGGACCACTCCGCCATGCTCTGCAGGAAGAGATCCTGAGCGCAGGCACAGTGGTTCAGATTTGTTTGGAGGAACCGGATGGCCATTAATTCACAGCCATTGGTTCCTCCTCACGATCGCAGACCGGATGTTCAGCGACATTCGGAACATCCTTTGCAGGCGCAGCTTTCCTGCCCCTCTTTGTCTCCTTGTTGGCCATACAGGTTTTAGCTCCCACTGTATGGTCAAACCTCTTATTTTTAGCCTTACAGACAGGACAGCAAGGTTTTCCGACGCATTCTACAGCTTTGTGGCCTGGCAGACCACAGCGGTAGCAAATATCACTGCGGTCTACTGTGGACTCACACTGCGCTCGGACATGGCCTACTTCGAGGCACTTAAAACATCGCAGCACTCTTTTTTGTAGGTGCTGCACCCGACAGAGACCCCATCCAATAGGTATTTGCCCCGTCTGTAGGAGCAGTTTTGCGGACAACAAAGGGACCCGGATATGGACGGAAGAATTTCCCCAAGGTCCCTCAGTGATTCGGCCTACTTTAATGTTCACCGGGTCACATTTACCTTTATCCGCCACGACGCTTATTATTTCATCGGTCGTTACCGATTCGTCTAGACCAACTAAACGGATGTCTTCCATTTTCATTGGCCTAGACACTTTGACCGGCTCCAAGGCAAAGATTTCTTGCAGCTTGCTGGCAAGAATATTGGCTTTTTCTGCGGATTTCTCCCCAGAAACTTCAAATTTTCTAGCCCCCGTCAAAGCCGTACGTATTCTTACTGGCCCGATCCCTAAAACAGAAGTATTAATTCTACTCCTTGCCTCCTTTAATATTTTGGAGTAAGATGCTCCTTTCTCAATGGCATCCGCATTGAGAGTCAATACTACAGCAGCTGAACGAGGTTCTTTGAGCTTTTTTGCCGTCTGTTTTGCCGGCTGTTTAGCATTTCCCGTCCCTTTACTTTGAGGTAACGCGGAACCGCCTGTCTTCGGTTTCGACTTCCCTCGACGAACAACCGTAGCCCACGTTTCCTCAGGGGGCGTTGTTGACGCGCTCGGCGTTGGTTGAGTCCGAGACACGTGAGAGTCAGCCTTCTTGGACACATGAACAACTGAGTTGGGTTGTGATTGTGGAAGGGGCGGAGCACTCTTTTTTCCCCTACCCTTGCCCTTGTTCTGCTTTGGCTCTCTTGAATCTGTAACAGGTTGAACCTGGGAAGTATTGGATGCTGTTTTCTTCCCAGCTGCTCTGTCTGCTGCTAAAGGGGGCCTCAGGCGTTTCTCTGGCAGGAGGCGTTCCTCTAGGGCCTCTAGCCTAGCATTCATCATTGTCCCGACCT
Organism: Bedellia somnulentella; assembly: GCA_963576735.1. NCBI lineage: Eukaryota > Metazoa > Arthropoda > Insecta > Lepidoptera > Bedelliidae > Bedellia > Bedellia somnulentella. Next base: position 33,994 of record CAUYWD010000395.1, on the reverse strand, counting down.
GGACCATGATTGACCTAGCTAGATTCTCGCCTATCTCTGCATTCGAGCCACCACTTCTAACTTCCACCTGCAGATCTTGTAGCTCCTTCCTGAGTGCTGCTTGCTCTTGTTGCAAGCTCTCGTTATTCGCCTTCATTGAGAGAAGCTCGTTCTTAAGGCGAGTATTTTCCTGCTGAAGTCTGACAGTTTCATCCGACGATGATCTCTCCAGCAGAGCCTCCGAGGAATCCTTAATAGAGGTAGCCGCATTTCGCAACACCCTCACAAATGTGCCCTTCAAGGATTTCGACTTATTGGCTACATTGAGAATGGCTTGGATGTCATTCTGTACCGTAGTCAATATGTCATTGGCGCTCTTCTCAGATGGCGGAATGGGATTTTCTAGAGCCTGTGCTCGTTTCTTCTCCTGCAAAGAGTTATATCTCTCCATCCTTTCCGTCAACTCATCAGCTTCCTGCCGCATAAAATCCTCACGTTTCGCTGCAGCAGCCAATTCCCGCGCTTTGCCGATGCCCACGTATTGGCCGGTTGTGGGTGGCCTACCCCGCCCTCTCTTCGCCGGAGCTTTAAGTGAGGTTTTTGTCCTCTCTCTTCTTTTATCCATGTCTGAGTCGGATGAAACCGACTCAGATCCACCGTATGTTCTTTTGCGCTGGGAACCCGTAGGTGACCCGACGCCAAAGATATCACCATCTTGCACCGTAGAGTTGTATGAGCTGTCACTCATTGACTCTACGGCTGTGTCGCTTAGTTCGAAGTCCTTAGTAAAATCGCAATAGTCGTTGTTTTGGCATTTTTTGCCCCCCCCAGAATACGCGGGGGCGCCTTCCGCGGGTGCGGAAGGGTGGGATTCCCCCTTTCGGGGACCCACCTGGGTAAATCTCTTAAAAAGTGCCTGTTCCATTATTGGTTTTGGTAGGCTTTACCCTCGGCCTACCATCGAGCTTAACCCCCACCCCTGCGCTTGGCACTGGACTCCCTCCAGACATTCATCCCCTCGGCACGCTGACCTTGGGATTGGGGTAATTTTTTATAGAGGTTTTCTTCCTCGCAGCCCAGACCTCAGTGGCCTGAGCCCCCGTTCCCACCGAAGTAGGCTTACGGTTTGGCCGGCAGTATCATGAAGACACTGTCGCCCCACAAAGACAGAACCTGGCCGATCGGTGCGACACAGACGCCAGGTTCTAACACCCGCCCCAGCTGTCCAATGTGGGCAAACGCTGGGGCTAAGCCGTGCACATCAGAATGTCCACACCGCCAACTCCGAATCTGACACAATAGGAACCAGTTCTTCATCCGCCGGATCCCGCCGTTCCGGGGCCATTAACGGGGGCAGATATTCTGCCCTGACCGGGAACAAGGTAGCAACAACATTTTCTACTACAGGAAGCTGGAGACTCATAGTTAGTGGGGGCGCCCACGGGCGGAGTTTCTGCCGTGCTGCCCTATACGGCCTTCCCCATGGGTCGTTGTTAAGAGTCTCCAGCATTTCCTTCTTTGAGGCGATTTTTGCATCAAAGATGGCGAACTTGAGGGTTTTCTTCGCCTCACGGTACAGTTGCACATACCTTTGTTCCTCGGCCTCGACCCGGTGTCTCCTCCTCCGATATCTATTACACCGGCGGCCCGCCGCCAAGCTGGCTTTTCGCAGCTGAGCGATCTCGGCGGACCACCAGTGCACTTGGCGTCTCGGAGCCATTGGTCCCACGCGGGGCATCGATGCGTCGCATATCTCTGTGAGGGCTTCACGAAACCAGCTCACCTCGGCACTGATGTCGACGGCCACCCCAGGTGGCGGTGACATCCAGGACTGGACGATGGAGGCTTCCACCATCATCTCCTTGTCCAGTCTGGTGAGGGCCCATCTAGGTCCCCCATTTGCCGTCGTTCCACCCGGGATGGTGGCTGGTTGAGACGCGGAGATCTCGAACCGGATATAACGATGGTCCGAGTACGACTCCGCGTCCGTTATAACCCTCCAGCCCTTTATCAGGGCCCAGAGACCGGGAGTTGCGAAAGTTAAATCGACGATCGAACTCCCGTTATGCCTGACGCATGTAGGTGTCGAACCCCTATTCACCACGGACAAACCCGCGGCTGTCGCCCACTCTAAAACCGCCCCACCAAAGGCATCTGTCGCCGGAGAGCCCCAAGCCACAGATTTGGCGTTGAAGTCTCCAGCGACCAACACTTGTCGTGGGCGACGTTGCAGGACTGCTGCTTCCAACTCTTGCAGAAATAGTTCGTATTCGGCTAACGAATCGTTGGGGGAGAAATACGTCGAAATAATTACAATCTCCCCGACTCGCGCCGAAACGAAGCCTCTCCCTCTTATAACCTCTTCTAGCAGCAGTCCCGATGACGGGCTGACGGTAATCGCCGCTACGCCATTCAGGTCCGACACCCAATTTACCCCATTAGGAACAAAATATGGCTCCGAGACCACCCCCACTTGAGTCAACCACTGCGCCGTGCTTTGGAAAAATAAATCCTGAGCAGTAGCGCAGTGGTTGAGGTTCGCCTGGAGAAACCTTAGTGCCATTATCAATTAACAGACATTGGTTCCTCAACAGCTCCACGGCCGCTATTGTCTGCTTGTGTTAGAGTAGCGTTTTTGTGCCCTATTCCACCTCTCTTTTTTTCTGGCCGCTTTTTATTGGCGGTACAGGATTTCGCCCCAATTTTATGATCTGCGGATCTGTTATGTGATTTGCAGACAGGACACTGCGGCTTCTCCACACACGATTCCGCTTTGTGACCGGGAAGACCACAGCGATAGCAAAGATCACTGCGATCAACCTCCGACGGACATTTGGCTCGAACATGGCCTGCCTGTAAGCATTTAAAGCAGCGGAGCTCTTTCTTCGGTAGAAGCTGAACCCTTACTTCACCCCACCCGATTTGGATAACACCCAGTTGGTTAAGTGTTTTAGCAGCTGTCAGGGGGCACCTCACATGAACCGAAGAAGGTCCACGGAAGCTCACGCTTGTTCGCCCTACTTTGACATCCGTCGGGGAGCACTCACCACTACGAGCAACCGCTTCTGATATCTCCTTGGCTGAGACTGAGTCATCCAAACCAATAAGGCGAATATCCTCGATCTTCATGGGTCGGTACACCGTTACCGCATCAGATGGCAAGACCTCTCTGAGCTTAGCGGCGAAAATGTCGGCTTTTTCCGATGCCTTGTCACCCGTAATTTCGTATTTACGGGCCCCAGTGATTGCAGTTCTGATCCGTAGGGGCCCTATGCCAAGACCGCTAACATCTATTTTATCTCTTGCTTGGGAGAGTATGGCACCATATGTTGCGCCATTTTTCTCGGCCTCCGCATCCAAACGTACAACTACTGCCGCAGATTTAGGAGTACGCAATTTTATACTCTTATTGTGAATCCTTCCAGTTGGTTTAGGAGGAGGATTTCCCTTTGGCCCCTTCTTTCCTCGGCGAACCACCGTTGCCCATGTTTCTTCTACTGTAGCAGACGATGTACTAGGTTTTTGGGACATTGATTCCCTCGACGAACGAACTGGAGGTGGTTGTGCAGTGGCTTCCGGCAACCGTTTACTGACCGGTTGGGCAGAACTTTTGCCTTTACCCTTCCCTTTTCCTTTCTTCTGAGACCTATTATCATCAGAAGTAGGAATGACATGATTAAGGGCGTCTTCTTTTGTTAGAGCCCTTTTGTCAGCCGCTAACGGCGGTCGTAACCTCTTTTCAGGAAGTAACCTGCCCTCTAAAGCTTCCAACCTTGCGTTCATCATGGTCCCAACTTGGACCATGATTTTTTGAGCTATTGTGTCGCTTACCTCCAGATTAGTATTGCCACTTTGTATTTCTACTTTAATAGCCTCCAGCTCTTTTCTGAGAGCAGACTGCTCTGACTGGAGACCTTCATTGGATTTTTTCAACCGTCTCAACTCGTCTTTTAAGTTCGAATTTTCTTTCTCCAGCCTTAGCGTTTCCTCATTCGACGACCTTTCGGACAACGCCTCAGAGGCCTCCTTGATTGTCGAGGTAGCATTTTTAAGGGCTTTAATTAGGGTACCTTTTAAAGCCTTTGATTTATGGGCTACCCCCATAATGATCTCGAGTTCCTTCTCCACTGAAGACATCAAATCAGCTGCAGTTTTTTCAGAGGCTGGCACTCGTTGTTGCGCCTCTAAAGCCTGCGTCTTCTCCCTCTCTTTGGCACGGTTGTATCTCTCCATTTGCTGCGTAAAATCCTCTGAAAGTTCTAGTAAGAACTTTTCTTTTTTCGCCTCTGCAGCTTCTTGCCGCGCTCTCCCGATACCAACATATTGGCCAGTGGTAGGTGGTCTACCACGCCCTCTTTTAGCCACTGTTTGCTATGAGACAGACACTTCAGCGCTACCATCTGAGTCGGAAGTACTCAAGCCGCTTCCAGCACGGCGTTTTCTTTGCGCATCTAGTAAACTAGACACACTTCCTAAAGACATGCGTGAACACACACTTCTCTCGTCACTTAGTTCGGAATCCGTTAGGCGATTGCATAAGTCGTTGTTGCGCAGGTCCTTTGAAGAAGGACCTGCGAGGCAGTTTTTGCCCCCCCCAGAAAACGTGGGGGCGCCTCCCGCAGAAGCGGAAGGGTGGGATTCCCCCTTTCGGGGACCCACCTGGGTAATACTATTGAAACTTGCCTTATCCATTTTGGGTTTTGGTAGGCTTTACCCTCGGCCTACCATCGAGCTTAACCCCCCCATCCCCTGCGCTAGGCACTGGACTCCCTCCAGACACTCATCCCCTCGGCACGCTGACCTTGGGATTGGGGTAATTTTTTATAGAGGTTTTCTTCCTCGCAGCCCAGACCTCAGTGGCCTGAACCCCCGTTCCCACCGGAGTAGGCTTACGGGTTGGCCGGCAGTATCATGAAGATACTGCCGCCCCTCCATCACCAGCCGCCCAATGTGGGTAGCTGGGACCGAAACCACCAAAAGACCGAACCTGGCCGATCGATGCGATGCAGACGCCAGGTTCTACCACCATCGACTACCGCCCCAGCCGCTCAATATGAGACAAACGCTGGGGGGTAAACACCGCCTTGGCCTCCTGCTACTAGGCAGGTGCCCGGCCAGCCGTGCACATCAAAATGTGCCACGACTTCTCGTCCACTTACTGCTACCTCTGGAAGCAGAGGAGAGAAGTGGACTCTCGGTACATTAGCTTCACCCCGGACTGGATTGCCCGAGGCTACTGAGCCCCCACGCCACGACAAGGCTGCACCGTGTGGGGGGGGGGGGAACCTAACCTAACCTTTTTTTTTTTTTTTTTTTGTCGTGGGGAAATCCTCATGGATCCGACGTCACCCGGCGGGGTGACGAAGGTATGTCGGACTCTTACCGACTAAAACCCCACGGTGGCCTTCTTCGGTGCTTTGATGCGGGATTGGTGGGAACGCCCGTGGCAGTCTACCTCCAATCCCGCGCACCACGCCTCTCGGCGTCCATCTCGGGGGACTTGAAGTCCCCCACTCCCCCTTGTGCTTCCTCAGCACCGCAGACGCTTGGGCCACACGTTCCAAACGCCCGCCCCCTCGAGGTTCTCCTTGCGGAGTAGCAGACTGCAACCCGCCGGTAGCAGTCCACCACCTCACGGATTTTTTAACGAGGTTTTGTCCTCGGATTTTTGCGGAAGGTTTACTCCTCTTCCGATTTTTTATAGAGGTTTACTCCTCGCGGTCAAGCCTACACCACGGCAAGACCCTCGGCCCTGGTAGTGCAATACTGCCAGGGTTACGAGTTCCCCTCTTGCTCCCGTTCCCTCTCTACACCTCGAAAGGAAAACGGGAGCAACCCACCCCATGATTTTTAACGAGGTTTTCTCCTCCGATTTTTTATAGAGGTTGACTCCTCGCGACCTGCCGGTGACGGCAAGGCCCTCGGTCTCAGCAACAGCGGCTACAACTGTTGCTGGGGTTACGATCTGCGTCGCTTCCCCTGTCCCCTCTCCTAATAAGAGGGATACTGGGAGCGACGCCACCTCGGTGCATTAGCTTCACCCCGGGTGGCTAGTCCGGGGCTACTGAGCCCCCACGCCACGACAAGGCTGCACCGTGTGGGGGAACCTTTTTTTTTTTTTTTTTTTTTAACGTGGGGAAATCCTCATGGATTCCCCGCCGCTGGGGGAAGCGGCGGGGATATGTCAGACTCCTACTGACTAAAACCCCACGGTGGTCCTTCTTGGTGCACAATGGTCGGGGTCCCTGGCCTCTGTTACCGGAGGTAATTTACCACGGACCCCTCGCACCTATGCCTCTCGGCATTCCTTCCACGGGGGGAACAGAACCCCCCTACTACCAACAGCTAGTAACGGACGCTCAGAACCACTTAAGCGTCCGTCCTTCTTGGCAGGGTGACTAGCGCGCAAATGGCCCCCTTTTGCGCGCCTCCTGCCGTGGAGCCCCACTTTCGGCGTCGCACGCCATATGGGGGCTCCATGGTCTTAAAAGACCCTACCAATGGCCGCGACGTCAGTGGTTCCTGGCGCCGCGGCGACGACGGCCCCTTCTAACAGGGTCCGCCACCTCCCTCTCACGTTCGGCGACCTCCTTTGCATTGATGACTTGTTCGCAAAAGGAGGCCGCCGCCGCCCACGCATCGGGTCTCTCCACCATAGCCGCGACTACGGCTGGCAGAGAGAGATCCGGGCCGATGACCGCCCGGAGTTCCGCCCTCGGCACGTCCCACGCTGGGCACACCTCTAAGGTGTGCTGCGCCGTATCTTCGGGGCAGTTCAGGCAGTGGTGGCAACGAGCAGCCTCCTCCTTGCCCAGCCGCCACAGGTATTTCCCGAAGCAACCATGCCCGGAAAGGACCTGTGTCAGCCGGAAGCTTAGAGATCCGTGCTCTCGCTGCAACCACTGCGTGAAGACGGGGAGAATGGCCTCCACCGTCTTGTGCCCCGCGCTTGGCTGACCTAGCCGAAGCGCCCATGCCTCGAGGGCAGCGGCCTCTACTTGCTGTTTATAGGCCGCTGTTTCCCGATCCGTGGGCCAGTGGCCCTGTGTCCGCCGTTCTTCTCGCCAGTGGAAAGTTGACGCGAGAACTTGTGCGTCCAACTCCCACGGCTTTGAACCCGCCATTAGGCAGGCAGCCTCTCGGGATACCGTGCGGTATCCCCTTGACGCCCTTACAGCCATGAGCCGTTGCGGCGCATGAAGAAGCGCCGCATTCGACCCCTTCAGGGCGTCAGCCCACACTGGGGAGCCGTACATGGCCATAGACCGTACGACCCCCATGTAGAGCTGCCTGCACGCGCTCCCAGGGCCCCCAAGGTTCGGCAGGAGTCTGCTGAGTGCAGCTGCCGCAACCATCAACCGGGGCCCCAGACGCTCGAAGTGAGCGCGAAACGTCCAACGGCCGTCGAGTGTTAGTCCCAAGTATTTTAACGTGGACTCGACGGCAATCCTCTCGCCACCCACAACGATGGCGGATTCCCCTACCGGCGGACGATTCCGAGGCCCATGGAACCACAAGGCCTCGGATTTGTTCAGGGCCACTTCCAGACCCAACGACCTTATACGGCGCACCACGTGCGCCACACCCGCAGTTCCGCGGATGGCGGCCTCTCTGTACGTCTTTCCTCGGGCCGTCACTAGGGTGTCGTCTGCATAGCAGGTGAGTTGGACACCCCAGAGGTTGGCGCCGCGTAAGACCCAGTCGTATCCAATGTTCCACAGGAGTGGGCCCAAGACTGAGCCCTGTGGAACACCGCAAGACATTTCGCGGCGACCCCAACCCTCCCGAAGCGGATACGTAATGAACCGATCCGAGAGGTACGACCCGAGAATCCTCCTCAAGTACGGAGGCACTTCGTGATATTTCAGTGCCTCCGCTATACAGGACCAGGGCATGGTGTTGAAGGCGTTTTTGATGTCGAGAGAGACCGCCAACACCACCTCGCCCTGGGAGACCGCCTCGTCCGCTATTGAGCGGACCCGCAGAACTGCATGAACTGTCGAGCGACAGCGCCTGAAACCGAACTGCTGGTCCGAGAGATTCGGACCAGCTCCCTCTAAGTGCTCGACGATGCGGGCAGAGAACACCCTTTCCAAAAGTTTGCCCGCCTCGTCGAGCAGGACTATCGGCCGGAAAGCTGAGGGTTCTGTGGAGTCAGCGGGGCGCCCGTCCTTTCGCAGAAGCACGAGTTTACCCGTCTTCCACGGCTCTGGAAACACACCTTGTTCCAGGCACGTGGAGAACAGGCCCCGAAACCTCTCCTCCAGGAACGGTTTGAGCGCCACTACCCACGCCTGCCCCGGAATTCCATCCAGTCCCGGGGCTGTCTTCTTTTTCTTCAGGCGCTCTATGGCCACCGCCAACTCCGGTTCGGTTACTTCGGGGACGAGATGTTCGTCCGCCGAACGCTGCCGCTCAAGAGCCATTACGGGGGGCTGATGCGCCCCCCTGTCCGGGAACAAGGTCGAAACCACGTTTTCCACCACGTGGATCTGGAGGCTCGTCGTAAGTGGGGGCGCCCATGGTCGGAGCCTTTGTCTAGCCATTCTGTAGGCGCGCCCCCATGGATCGTTATCTAGAGCCTCCTGTAACTCCCTTCGCGAGGCTTCTTTGGCCCTGATTATCGCTATCTTCAGGGCCTTCTTTGCCTCGCGGAATATTTCCACGCGGCGAAGCTGTTCCGCCTCGTCCCGGATCCTCCTCCTTCGATTTCTTTTGCACCGGCGGCGCGCCGTCATACTTGCTAAACGCAATTGAGCAATTTCGGCGCTCCACCAGTGCACTTGGCGTCTCGGAGCCATCGGTCCCTGGCGGGGCATCGATGCATCGCATATCTCTGTGAGGGCATCACGAAACCAGCTCACCTCGGCGTTGATGTCGACAGCCGCACCGGGCGGCGGTGACATCCACCGTGTGGGGGAACCTAACCTAACCTTTTTTTTTTTTTTTTTTTTTTTTTTTTTTTTTTTTTTTTTTCGTGGGGAACTCCTCATGGATCCGACGCCACCCGGTGGAGTGACGAAGGTATGTCGGACTTCTACCGACTAAAACCCCACGGTGACTCTTCACTGGTGCCTTATTGTAGGGTCCGTGGGCTTTCTAGACCATTGGCAATACGTACCACAGACCCTACGCACCTGACGCCGCAAGGCATCACTACTCAGGGGGACTTTTGTTAACCCCTTTTCTTTCTGTCTCTTTGCAGCAGACGCTCAGAGTCACTTGAGCGCCTGCCCGTCGCGGGCAGGTTGAGTCGACACACAAAGCCACCGATTTGCGTGCCACCTGCCTTTGGAGCCCCGTCTTCGGCGGTGAACGCTCACGGGGCTCCTTGGTCTTGATTAAGACCATTCAATGCCGCGGGCATACTAGTGTCTTGCACCGCGGCGGCGGGTCCCACGTCTTGTAGGATCCGCTATCTCCCTTTCTCTTTCGGCGGCCTCTTTCGCAAGCATTACATGTTCACAGAAAGAGGCCACCGCCGCCCACGCTTCGGGGCTCTCCACCATGGCGGCCACTACGGCCGGCAGGGATAGATCCGGGCCAATGCTAGCCCGGAGTGCTGCCCTCTCCCCAGCCCAAGCTGGGCACTCTTCGAGAGTGTGTTTCGCCGAATCTTCGGGGCAATTCAGACAGTGGTGGCAACGAGCAGCCTGCTCTTTGCCCAGCCGCCACAGGTACTTACCGAAGCAACCATGCCCGGAAAGGACCTGTGTCAGCCGGAAGCTCAGAGATCCATGCTCTCGCTGCAACCACTGCGTGAAGACGGGGAGAATGGCCTCCACCGTCTTGTGCCCCGCGCTCGGCTGTCCCAGCCTGAGCGCCCATTCCTCGAGGGCAGCAGCCTCGACCTCCTGCTTGTAGGCCGCAGTTTCCCGTTGCGTGGGCCAGTGGCCCTGCGTCCGCCGATCTTCACGCCAGTGGAAAGTGGACGCGAGGACTTTCGCGTCCAAATCCCATGGCATGGAACCCGCCATTAGGCAGGCAGCCTCTCGGGATACCGTTCGGTATCCCCTTGACGCCCTGATGGACATGAGGCGCTGCGGCGCATGAAGAAGCGCCGCATTAGCCCCGTTCAGGGCGTCCGCCCAAACTGGGGAGCCGTACATTGCCATTGATCGTACGACCCCCATATAGAGCTGCCTGTTTGCGTTCCTGGGGCCCCCAAGGTTCGGCATGAGTCTGCTGAGAGCAGCAGCCGCAACCATTAACCGGGGCCCCAAACGCTCGAAGTGAGCGCGGAACGTCCAACGGCCGTCGAGCACTAATCCCAGGTATTTCAAAGTGGACTCGACGGCAATCCTCACGCCACCCACGACGATGGCGGATTCCCCCACTGGCGGACGATTCCGAGGCCCATGAAACCACATGGCCTCGGACTTATTCAGGGCCACTTCAAGGCCCAGAAGCCTTATGCGGCGCACAACGTGCGCCACTCCCGCTGTTGCGCGGATGGCGGCCTCCCTGTATGTTTTCCCTCGAGCCGTCACTAGGGTGTCGTCTGCATAGCAGGTGAGTTGGACACCCCAGAGGTTGGCGCCGCGCAGAACCCAATCGTAGCCGATGTTCCACAGGAGCGGCCCTAAGACTGACCCCTGTGGCACACCGCATGACATAGCGCGGCTTTCCCACCCCTCCCGAACCGGGTAAGTGATAGAACGGTCCGAGAGGTACGACTCGAGGACCCTCAGTATATATGGAGGCACTACATGGTATTTGAGTGCCTCTTTGATACAGGGCCAGGGCATGGTATTAAAGGCGTTGGCGATGTCCAGTGACACCGCCAAAACCACCTCGCCCTGTGCGACCGCCTCATCCGCTATTGCGCGAACGCGCAACACCGCGTGTACCGTTGAACGGCATCGGCGGAATCCAAACTGCTGGTCCGATATGTTTGGACCTATTTCATCGAGGTGCTCGACGATTCGGGCAGATATCACCCTCTCAAAAAGTTTGCCCGCCTCGTCGAGCAGGACGATAGGCCGAAACGACGATGGTTCGACGGAGTCAGCGGGGCGCCCTTCCTTTCGTAGGAGGACGAGTTTGCCCACCTTCCAAGGCTCTGGGAATACCCCTTGTGTCAGGCACATGGAAAGCAGGCCCCGGAACCTCTCCTCCAGGAAGGGTTCCAACGCAATCACCCAGGCTCGCCCCGGGATACCATCTAGTCCCGGAGCCGTCTTCTTTGCTTTGAGCCGTTTGATCGCCACCGCCAACTCCGGTTCAGTCACTTCAGGGACCAGCAGTTCTTCCTCCGCGGGCTGCCGCTCCGCAGCCATCACCGGGGGCATGTGTGCTGCTCTTGCCGGAAACAAGGCCGAGACCACATCTTCCACCACGTGGGGCTGGAGACTCGTCGTCAGAGGGGGCGCCCAAGGGCGAAGCTGTTGCCGCACCACTTTGTACGGCCTGCCCCATGGGTCGTTGTTCAGAGTCTCCAGCGATTCCACCTTGGAGGCGATTTTGGCCCTGAGAACTGCAATCTTCAGGGCTTTTTTCGCCTCACGGTACCTGTTTACTACATCTTGTTCCTCGGCCTCGATCCGGCGTCGCCTTCTTCTATATCTTTTACACCGGCGGCCCGCCTCCATACTAGCTCGTCGGAGTTGAGCTATTTCGGCGGACCACCAGTGTACTTGTTTCCTCGGAGCCATCGGTCCCGCCCGGGGCATGGACGCGTCGCAGATCTCTGTGAGGGCCTCACAAAACCAGTCCACCTCGGCACTGATGTCGTTTGCCGTATCAGACGGCGCTGACCAGGACTGGACAATGGCTGCTTCAGCCATAATTTCTTGGTCCAGCCTGCTGAGGGCCCATTTTGGTCCCCCATTCGCCGACAAGCCGCCTGATGAGGTGGCTGCACGTGACGCGGAGACCTCGAACCGGATATAGCGGTGATCCGAGTATGTCTCCACGTCAGTGATGACCCTCCAGCCCTTGATTAGGGCCCAGAGACCGGGAGTTGCGAAAGTCAGATCGACGATCGAACTCCCGTTATGCCGCACGCATGTGGGTGTCGAACCTATATTGGCAACAGTTAGCCCGGCAGCCGTCGCCCACTCGACTACAGCCCCGCCGAAAAGTTCAGTCGCCGGAGACCCCCAAGCCACAGATTTGGCGTTGAAATCCCCGGCCACTAGCACCTGGCGGGGGCGTCGTTGTAGGGCTGCTGCTTCCAGCTCTTGCAAGAAGACCTCAAAATTCGCGAAGGAATCGTTGGGGGAGAAGTAAATTGAGATGACTACTATCTCCCCGATCCGCGCCGCAACGAAACCCCTGCCGCGAGATACTTCCTCCAGCAGCAGCCCTGACGACCGGCTCACGGTTATTGCCGCCACGCCATTCAGGTCCGACACCCAATTTACCCCAGTTGGGACAAAATATGGCTCCGAGACCACTCCAATGTTTATTAACCACTCCGCCATGCTTTGAAAGAACAGGTCTTGAGCAGTGGCGCAGTGGTTAAGATTCGCCTGGAGGAACCGTAGGGCCATTATTAATTAATTACCATGGGTTCCTCCTCGGGCCTTGGATTAACCATGCCCTTCAATCCGATGCCGGCCTTTCCAATTTTAGGCCGCTTCTTTTTGCTTGCAGAACAAGACTTAGCCCCAACAACATGCTCTGCCGGTTTGTTAGCTATTTTGCAAACTGGGCAACTTGGCTTTGAACCGCATTCGCTCACTTTATGACCGGGCAAGCCACAGCGAAAGCAAAGGTTGCTGCGATCAATGTCAGAAGTGCACTGGGCACGCACATGGCCGGGTTCAAGGCACTTGTAGCAACGCATCTCCCTCTTTGGGAGATGTTTGACCCGCGCTTCACCCCAACCGACTTGAAGTTTCTTCAACTGGAGAAGTTTCTTTGCCGTAACAAGGGCACACCTCACGTGCACAGAACAATCACCTCTTAGTCCTTCGTTGATTTGGCCCACTTTTACGTCAGCTACCGAGCAGCTACCAGCACTAGCAACAGCAGCAGCGACTTCTTCTTTAGTCACGGAGTCATCCAGGCCTAAGAGGCGAATATCCTCCATTTTTGTTGGTCTGTAGACCTTGACAAGATCAGACTCGAAACACTCTTTAAGTTTGGAAGCCAGTACATCCGCTTTTTCAGAAGAACCTTCTCCGATTACTTCAAGCTTTTTAGCACCCGTGACTGCGGTTCTGATCCGCACGGGCCCGATTCCTAGGCCTGAAAGATTGAGCTTCTGTCTAGCTTCCGTCATAACCTTTTTATAGGTTACGCCACTCTCTGAGGCTGTCTCGTCAATGTGAATTATCACAGCAGCTGACCGTGGCACCCGCAGTTTTTTGGCCGCTTTGGTTGCATTATTTGATGCAGTCGCTTTGGCCGGTGCTTTGGTGCTCGATGGCCCCTTTTTTCCTCGGCGCACCACCGTTGCCCATGAATCCTCTGCAGAGGGTTTAGATGGACCAGGTGTTGGCTGTGACACTGGTAAAAGAGGCTCTGGGACACGAACAACTGGGGTAGCGCTACTTTTGCCCTTGCCTTTGCCTTTATTCGTCGCTTTCGAGCCTTTTGACGCAGAAGCGGTAGTCGAATGTGTCGTAGTCACTGCGTTAATAGGATTCAGTGCTCTGTCTGCAGCCAGAGGAGGTCTTAGACGTTTCTCTGGTAAGAGACGACCTTCCAATGCTTCCAGTCTGGCATTCATCATGGTCCCTACTTGGACCATGATAGACCGAGCCAGATCATCAGTCGTTGGTACAGATGGGTTAGAATTAGACCGAGCGATGGTGAATTCAGCCCTCATCTCAGCCATTTCTCTCCTCATTACGTCCAGCTGACCGGCTAGGCTTTCCCTGTCCGCTCTTATGCGCAGGTTTTCTTCTTGAAGTCGTGTTAACTCTTCTTGTAGTTTCCTCACTTCATTAGAAGAAGAACATTCCTTCAGAAGCTCAGAGTTAGCCACTATATCTTCTGCCGCGTTCTTCAAGTCCCTGACGTAGGTACCTTTAAGGTTGCCGGATTTTTTTGCAATTTTAATTATTATTGCGGCCTTATCCTCCACCGTTTTCGCCAGCTCGGAAGCAGACTTTTTCCCCGCAGGGATTACAGGAGTCTGATCTTTAAATTTCCGAGCAGCATAACGATCTACTCTCGGAGAAAGATCTTCCTGTTCAGAGGATTCCTGCTGTTTACGCATGAACTGTCGGCGGGCTGCAGCGGCCTCAGCTCTTGCTTTCCCTACGCCAATATACTCTCCAGTAGTTGGCGGCCTACCTCGGCCCCTCTTTGCCGGAGCTTTACTTAAATGTTCGGATCTTTTCCCGTCATTCCTAGCATTGGTTTCATCATCTGAATCGGATGAAACCGACTCAGTTCCAGTAAAAGTCCTCTTCCTTTGAGAATCGGTAACAGAAATGGAACCGTCTCTGTCCACCGCCGAGTTGAATGAGCTATCACTCATAAACTCAACGGCTGTATCGCTTAACTCAAGGTCATGGATAAGATCGCTATGGTCGTCGGTGTGGCAGTTTTTGCCCCCCCCAGAATACGTGGGGGCGCCTCCCGCCGAAGCGGAAGGGTGGGATTCCCCCTTTCGGGGACCCACCTGGGTAATTCTATTCAAAAGTGCCTGGTTCATGTTTGGTTTTGGTAGGCTTTACCCTCGGCCTACCATCGAGCTATACCCCCCACCCCTGCGCTTGGCACTGGACTCCCTCCAGACATTCATCCCCTCGGCACGCTGACCTTGGGATTGGGGTAATTTTTTATAGAGGTTTTCTTCCTCGCAGCCCGGGCCTCAGTGGCCTGAGCCCCCGTTCCCACCGAAGTAGGCTTACGGTTTGGCCGGCAGTATCATGAAGACACTGCCGCCCCACAAAGACAGAACCTGGCCGATCGGTGCGACACAGACGCCAGGTTCTAACACCCGCCCCAGCCGCCCAATGTAAGCAAACGCTGGGGCTAAGCCGTGCACATCAGAATGTGCCACGACTTCCCGTCCGCTTACTGCTCGCTCTGGAAGCAGAGGAGAGAAGCGGACTCTCAGTACATTAGCTTCACCCCGGACTGGATTGCCCGAGGCTACTGAGCCCCCACGCCACGACAAGGCTGCACCGTGTGGGGGAACCTAACCTAACCTAACCTAACCTAACCTTTTTTTTTTTTTTTTACGTGGGGAAATCCTCATGGATTCCCCGCCGCATGAGGGTGCGACGGGGATATGTCAGACTTCTACTGACTAAAACCCCACGGTGGTCCTTCCTGGTGCCTGGTTGTGGAGTCTTCGAGCTTTCTAGCCTTAGGCAATTCATCACCGCGGACTCCACGCACCTTATGCCTGTTGGCATTTCCTCTCGGGTGGCGGATTTAGCACCCCTCAAAACAATGTTGAAGCGGACACTCAGGACCACTAAGTGCCCGCTCTCCTCTGGCAGGGTTGGTTGACGTTGAAAGCCCTCACTTGCAACGCCCCCTGCCTTTGGAGCCCCGTCTCCGGCGATGAACGCTCACGGGGCTCCGTGGTCTTAGAAGACCATTTCGATGCCGCAATGTGACTAGTTTCTCACACCGCGGCGGCGGCCCCTACTTCTGGCAGGATCCGCCTTTTCTCTCTCCCTTTCGGCGGCCTCTTTTGCTAGCATTACCTGTTCGCAAAAAGAGGCCACCGCTGCCCACGATTCGGGACTCCCTACCATCGCCGTGACTACGGCCGACAAAGATAGATCCGGGCCTATGACTGCCCGGAGTGCTTCCCTCTCTCCAAACCTAACCTAACCTTTTTTTTTTTTTTTTTTTTTTACGTGGGGAAATCCTCATGGATTCCCCGCCGCTGGGGGGAGCGACGGGGATATGTCAGACTCCTACTGACTAAAACCCCACGGTGGTCCTTCTTGGTGCACAATGGTCGGGGTCCCTGGCCTCTGTTACCGGAGGTAATTTACCACGGACCCCTCGCACCTATGCCTCTCGGCATTCCTTCCACGGGGGGAACAGAACCCCCCCACTACCAACAGCTAGTAACGGACGCTCAGAACCACTGAAGCGTCCGTCCTTCTTGGCAGGGTGACTAGCGCGCAAATAGCCCCCCTTTGCGCGCCTCCTGCCGTGGAGCCCCACTTTCGGCGTCGCACGCCATATGGGGGCTCCATGGTCTTAAAAGACCCTACCAGTGGCCGCGGCGTCAGTGGTTCCTGGCGCCGCGGCGACGACGGCCCCTTCTGGTGGGGTCCGCCAACTCCCTCTCTCGTTCGGCGGCCTCCTTTGCATTGATGACTTGTTCGCAAAAGGAGGCCGCCGCAGCCCACGCATCGGGTCTCTCCACCATAGCCGCGACTACGGCTGGCAGAGAGAGATCCGGGCCGATGACCGCCCGGAGTTCCGCCCTCGGCACGTCCCACGCTGGGCACACCTCTAAGGTGTGCTGCGCCGTATCTTCGGGGCAGTTCAGGCAGTGGTGGTGGCGGCCTCTACTTGCTGTTTATAGGCCGCTGTTTCCCGATCCGTGGGCCAGTGGCCCTGTGTCCGCCGTTCTTCTCGCCAGTGGAAAGTTGACGCGAGAACTTGTGCGTCCAACTCCCACGGCTTTGAACCCGCCATTAGGCAGGCAGCCTCTCGGGATACCGTGCGGTATCCCCTTGACGCCCTTACAGCCATGAGCCGTTGCGGCGCATGAAGAAGCGCCGCATTCGACCCCTTCAGGGCGTCAGCCCACACTGGGGAGCCGTACATGGCCATAGACCGTACGACCCCCATGTACAGCTGCCTGCACGCGCTCCCAGGGCCCCCAAGGTTGGGCAGGAGTCTGCTGAGTGCAGCTGCCGCAACCATCAACCGGGGCCCCAGACGCTCGAAGTGAGCGCGGAAAGTCCAACGGCCGTCGAGTGTTAACCCCAGGTATTTTAAAGTGGACTCGACGGCAATCCTCTCGCCACCCACGACGATGGCGGATTCCCCTACCGGCGGACGATTCCGAGGACCATGGAACCACAAGGCCTCGGATTTGTTCAGGGCCACTTCTAGACCCAGCGATCTAATACGGCGCACCACGTGCGCCACACCCGCAGTTCCGCGGATGGCGGCCTCTCTGTACGTCTTTCCTCGGGCCGTCACTAGGGTGTCGTCTGCATAGCAGGTGAGTTGGACACCCCAGAGGTTGGCGCCGCGCAGGACCCAATCGTAGCCGATGTTCCACAGGAGCGGGCCCAAGACTGAGCCCTGTGGAACACCGCAAGACATTTCGCGGCGACCCCAACCCTCCCGAAGCGGAAACGTAATGAACCGATCCGAGAGGTACGACCCGAGGATCCTTCTCAAGTACGGAGGCACTTCGTGAAATTTCAGTGCCTCCGTTATGCAGGACCAGGGGATGGTGTTGAATGCGTTCTTGATATCGAGTGATACCGCCAACACCACCTCGCCCTGGGAGACCGCCTCGTCCGCTATTGAGCGGACCCGCAGAACTGCATGAATTGTCGAGCGACAGCGCCTGAAACCGAACTGCTGGTCCGACAGGTTCGGACCAGCTCCCTCTAGATGCTCGACGATTCGGGCAGAGATCACCCTTTCCAAAAGTTTGCCCGCCTCGTCGAGCAGGACTATCGGCCGGAAAGCTGAGGGTTCTGTGGAGTCAGCGGGGCGCCCGTCCTTTCGCAGAAGCACGAGTTTACCCGTCTTCCACGGCTCTGGAAACACACCTTGTTCCAGGCACGTGGAGAACAGGCCCCGAAACCTCTCCTCCAGGAACGGTTTGAGCGCCACTACCCACGCCTGCCCCGGAATTCCATCCAGTCCCGGGGCTGTCTTCTTTTTCTTCAGGCGCTCTATGGCCACCGCCAACTCCGGTTCGGTCACTTCGGGGACGAGATGTTCGTCCGCCGAACGCTGCCGCTCAAGAGCCATTACGGGGGGCTGATGCGCCCCCCTGTCCGGGAACAAGGTCGAAACCACGTTTTCCACCACGTGGATCTGGAGGCTCGTCGTAAGTGGGGGCGCCCATGGTCGGAGCCTTTGTCTAGCCATTCTGTAGGCGCGCCCCCATGGATCGTTATCTAGAGCCTCCTGTAACTCCCTTCGCGAGGCTTCTTTGGCCCTGATTATCGCTATCTTCAGGGCCTTCTTTGCCTCGCGGAACATTTCCACGCGGCGAAGCTGTTCCGCCTCGTCCCGGATCCTCCTCCTTCGATTTCTTTTGCACCGGCGGCGCGCCGTCATACTTGCTAATCGCAATTGAGCAATTTCGGCGCTCCACCAGTGCACTTGCCGCCTCGGAGCCATCGGTCCCGCACGGGGCATCGATGCGTCGCATATCTCTGTGAGGGCATCAATAAACCAGCTCACCTCGGCATTGATGTCAACGGCCGCACCGGGCGGCGGTGACATCCAGGACTGGACGATGGATGCTTCCTCCATCATATCCTTGTCCAGCCTGGTGAGGGCCCACCTAGGTCCCCCATTTGCCGACGGGCCACCCGGTAAGGTGGCTGGCTGGGACGTGGAGATCTCGAACCGGATGTACCGATGGTCCGAGTACGACTCCACGTCCGTGATAACCCTCCAGCCCTCCATCAGGGCCCAGAGACCGGGAGTTGCGAAGGTCAAATCTACGATCGAACTCCCGTTATGCCTAACACATGTGGGTGTCGAACCTCTGTTGGCCACGGCCAAACCCGTGGTCGTCGCCCACTCCACCACTGCCTCGCCGAAGCGCTCTGTCGCTGGAGAACCCCAGACCACTGATTTGGCGTTGAAGTCTCCAGCAACCAATACCTGGCGAGGGCGACGTTGCAGGACTGCTGCTTCCAGTTCTTGTAGAAAGATCTCCAAATTGGCAAAGGAATCGTTGGGGGAGAAGTAAATCGAGATGACTACTATCTCCCCTATCCGTGCCGCAACGAAACCTCTGCCGCGAGATACTTCCTCCAGCAGCAGCCCTGATGACCGGCTGACTGTGATTGCCGCCACGCCATTTAGGTCCGACACCCAATTCACCCCCGCGGGGACAAAGTACGGCTCCGAGATTAACCCCACTTGAATCAACCACTGTGCTGTGCTTTGGAAAAACAAATCCTGAGCAGTTGCACAGTGGTTGAGGTTCGCTTGGAGGAACTTTATGGCCATTAATTAACGGCCATTGGTTCCTCCACTGGCCCATTTCCAGGGCAACTACGAGCGACCACCTTTTTTGTGGCCATCTTCGCTTTACTTGCAAGCGTTTTTGCTTTGCAAGATTTTGCCCCCACCATATGGTCGAATGCCCGGTTGGCTGCTTTACAGAGTGGGCAGCATGGCTTTTCCGAGCAAGACTCCGCTTTATGTCCTGGCGAACCGCAGCGATAGCAGTTGCTGCTGCGATCCACTTCGGAAGTGCAGGTAGCTCGCACATGGCCAGGCTCTAAACACTTGTAGCAGCGCAGTTCTCTCCGTGGAAGGAGTTGCACCGCCACTTCACCCCAGCCAACCTGCAAGCGTTTTGCTTCGGCGAGCTTTTTTGCCGCAACCAGAGGGCATCTAACCAAGACCGAGCAATCCCGGTTTCCCTCCGTGATTCGACCAACCCTGAGTTCCGTCCCAGAACAACCACTAGCTCCAACGATGGCTGCAACAATTTCAGCCACGGTGACAGAGTCATCTAAGCCAATCAAGCGCACTGCCTCAGTTTTGGTCGGCCTCGAAACCCTAACTAGCTCGGAAGGCAGTACGGCTCGGAGTTTAGCTGCCAACGTATCCGCTTTTTCCTGAGCCTGTGCTCCGGAAACTTCCAGCTTTCGGGCCCCAGTGAGAGCAGAACGGATCCGCATGGGCCCGATGCCTAGGGCCGATATGTCGATTTGCTGCTTAGCATCAGACATGATATTGCCCAGAGTAACTCCTTTACTGGCAGCATCCTCACACAGGCTTATTATCACCGCGGCAGAACGCGGCACTTTCAGCTTGTTTGCTTTCACCTTCGCTGCAGGTTTTTGCGGAGCTTTACCGGGAATGGTAGCAGCTGCCTTAACCTTCCGTTTTCCTCGGCGTACAACTGTGGCCCATGTTTCCGTAGGCGCGGCATTTGATGAACCTGCAGCAGGCTCTCTCAGTGGGACAGAAGGAACAACCGGTGCCAAATTAGTAGGAGCAGGGTGTTGGGGACGGGCAGGCAGAGACGAGTTTTTGCCCTTCCCTTTCCCTT
The DNA here is from genome assembly GCA_963576735.1 of Bedellia somnulentella. Taxonomy (NCBI): domain Eukaryota; kingdom Metazoa; phylum Arthropoda; class Insecta; order Lepidoptera; family Bedelliidae; genus Bedellia; species Bedellia somnulentella. The sequence continues at coordinate 13,872 of CAUYWD010000395.1, read as the reverse complement.
TGTTTTTGGGTAGTCCTTCTGTTGCCTTGGCATTGGTTTGGACTGTTTCCGTTCCGGAGACTCTCTTATCCGCAGCCAGGGGTGGTCTTAAGCGCTTTTCTGGCAAAAGACGCGTTTCGAGGGCCTCAAGCCTGGCGTTGACCATGGTTCCAACTTGGACCATGATCGAACGAGCAAGCTCGTCCCCTGCCTCCATATTTGGGCGTGTGCTCTGCACATCTGTTCGAAGAGCCTCCATTTCCTTTCGTAAGGCTACTTGTTCTTGACGGAGACCCTCGTTATTGGTTTTCATCCTCTGAAGCTCGTCCCGCAAACGAGCATTGTCTTGTTGGAGACGCTTCGTTTCTTCAGAGGATGTCCGTTCGAATAGAGCCTCAGAGGACTCTTTTATTGCCGCCGTAGCGTCTTTGAGGACCTTGATATAGGTGCCCTTCAACGCCCTTGACTTCTGTGCCACCTGCAGAATCTCGCCGATCTGGTATTGTACCGACTGCATTAAGTCAGAGGCACACTTTTCAGTCGCTGGTATTTTACTCTCGGACGCAGCAGCTTTTTTCTTCGCTTGGAGAGAATGGTATCTCTCCACTCGCTGTGAGAGCTCTTCTGCTTCTTGCCGCAAAAAGCTTTCTCTCTTGGCTGCTGCAGCCTCCGCACGGGCCTTTCCGATACCAATATATTGACCTGTCGTTGGTGGTCGTCCACGCCCCCTCTTGGCAGATGCCTTACTCGAGATGGACGGCTGTCGGTCCGTATCAGATTCGAGTCCTCCTTCATTATCAGAATCCGAAGATCCTAGTTCAGATCCGTTGTAAGTCCGCTTACGCCGGGATTCTGACCCATTCTCTTGGCTTACGCCATTTCTGTTTGATGTGGAGGCATATGAGCTGTCGCTCAAGATCTCCACAGCCACGTCGCTATTATCGAAGTCCATTAAACATGCAGTAAGGTCGTTGGTTTGGAAGTTTTTGCCCCCCCCAGAATACGCGGGGGCGCCTTCCGCGGAAGCGGAAGGGTGGGATTCCCCCTTTCGGGGACCCACCTGGGTAACACTATTCAAAAATTCCTTATCCATTATTAGTTTTGGTAGGCTTTACCCTCGGCCTACCAGCGAGCTTACCCCCCTATCCCCTGCGCTAGGCACTGGACCCCCTCCAGACACTCATCCCCTCGGCACGCTGACCTTGGGATTAGGGTAATTTTTTATAGAGGTTTTCTTCCTCGCAGCCCAAACCTCAGTGGCCTGAGCCCCCGTTCCCAACGAAGTGGGCTTACGGGTTGGCCGGCAGTATCATGAAGACACTGCCGCCCCTCCATCACCAGCCGCCCAGTGTGGACAGTCGCTGGGACCGAACGCAAGACAGAACCTGGCCGACCGATACGACACAAACGCCAGGTTCTAACTTAACAACGACGCCTACTCGGTACATTGGCTTCACCCCGGGCTGGATTGCCCGAGGCTACTGAGCCCCCACGCCACGACAAGGCTGTACCATGTGGGGGAACCTAACCTAACCTTTTTTTTTTTTTTTTTTTTTTTTTTTTTTCGTGGGGAAATCCTCATGGATTCCCCGCCGCATGGGGGTGCGACGGGGATATGTCAGACTTCTACTGACTAAAACCCCACGGTGGCCCTTCTTGGTGTATACAGTTTGGGGGTCCTTGAAGACTTTAACCAGAGGCAATATTCCTCGGACCCCCAGCACCTAACGCCTTGTGGCGTACCTCAATGGGGGGTTTTTGGTACCCCCCTTTTTTACCATCACCAAGCAGCGGACGCTCAGGGCCACCTGAGCGTCCGCCCTTCTCGGGCAGGGTTGAGTAGCGCGCAGATAACCCCACTCTGCGCGCCTCCTGCCCGTGGAGCCCCACTTTCGGCGACGCACGCCATATGGGGGCTCCGTGGTCTAAGAAGACCCTACCAAAGGCCGCGGTGCATCAAGGGTTCCTGGCACCGCGGCGACGACGGCCCCTTCTGGTGGGGTCCGCCAACTCCCTCTCTCGTTCGGCGGCCTCCTTTGCAAGCATGACTCGTTCGCAAAAGGAGGCCGCCGCCGCCCACGCATCGGGTCTCTCCACCATAGCCGCGACCACGGCCGGCAGAGAGAGATCCGGGCCGATGACCGCCCGGAGTGCTGCCCTCTCTTCATCCCACGCTTGGCACACTTCTAATGTGTGTTGAGCCGTCTCCTCGGGGCAATTTAGGCAGTGGTGGCAACGAGCAGCCTGCTCCTTGCCCAGCCGCCACAGGTACTTCCCGAAGCAACCATGCCCGGAAAGGACCTGTGTAAGCCGAAAGCTCAGAGATCCGTGCTCTCGCTGCAACCACTGCGTAAAGACGGGGAGGATCGCCTCCACCGTCCTGTGCCCCGCACTCGGCTGACCCAGCCGCAGTGCCCAGGCCTCCAGGGCAGCTGACTCGACCTCCCGTTTGTAGGCCGCAGTCTCCCGATCCGTGGGCCAGTGGCCCTGTGTCCGCCGTTCTTCACGCCAGTGGAAGGTCGACGCGAGAACTTGCGCGTCTAACTCCCACGGCTTTGAACCCGCCATTAGGCAGGCAGCCTCTCGGGATACCGTGCGGTATCCCCTTGACGCCCTGACAGCCATGAGTCGTTGCGGCGCATGAAGAAGCGCCGCGTTTGACCCTTTCAGGGCGTCAGCCCACACTGGGGAGCCGTACATAGCCATGGACCGTACGACTCCCATATAGAGCTGCCTGCACCCGTCCCTAGGGCCCCCAAGGTTCGGCAGGAGTCTGCAGAGTGCAGCTGCCGCAACCATCAACCGGGGCCCCAGACGCTCGAAGTGAGCGCGGAACGTCCAACGGCCGTCGAGTACTAATCCAAGGTATTTCAAACTTGACTCGACGGCAATCCTCTCGCCACCCACGACGATGGCGGATTCCCCAACCGGCGGACCGTTCCGAGGACCATGGAACCACATGGCCTCGGACTTATTCAGGGCCACTTCCAGACCCAACGACCTTATTCGACGCACCACGTGCGCCACTCCCGCAGTCCCGCGGATGGCGGCCTCTCTGTAGGTCTTGCCTCGAGCCGTCACTAGGGTGTCGTCTGCATAGCAGGTGAGTTGGACACCCCAGAGGTTGGCGCCGCGTAAGACCCAGTCGTAGCCGATGTTCCACAGAAGCGGGCCCAAGACTGAGCCCTGTGGAACACCGCAAGACATTTCGCGGCGACCCCAACCCTCCCGAAGCGGATACGTAATGTACCGGTCCGAGAGGTACGACCCGAGAATCCTCCTGATGTAGGGAGGCACGTCATGGTACTTCAGTGCCTCCTCAATGCAAGACCAGGGCATGGTGTTAAAAGCGTTTTTAATGTCGATCGAGACCGCCAACACCACCTCGCCCTGGGAGACCGCCTCGTCCGCTATTGAGCGGACCCGCAGAACCGCATGAACGGTGGAACGACAGCGCCGGAAACCGTACTGGTGGTCCGAGAGGTTCGGACCAATTTCCTCGAGGTGATTGACGATGCGGGCCGAAACCACCCGCTCCAAGAGCTTGCCCGCCTCATCAAGCAAGACGATTGGGCGGAATGCCGAAGGCTCTATGGAGTCGGCGGGGCGCCCCTCCTTTCTCAACAAGACGAGTTTGCCCGTCTTCCACGGCTCCGGAAATACGCCTTCCTCCAGGCACGCAGAAAACAGGCCCCGAAATTTCACTTCAAGGAAGGGCTTGAGCGCCACAACCCACGCCTGCCCCGGGATTCCATCTAGACCCGGGGCTGTTTTCTTAGCTTTAAGGCGCTCGATAGCCACCGCCAACTCTGGCTCCGTCACCTCGGGAACCAGCCGGTCGTCCACCGGACGTTGCCGCTCACATATCATCACGGGGGGCTGATGCGCCCCCCTATCCGGGAACAATGCCGAGACGACATTCTCCACCACGTGGGGCTGGAGGCTCGTCGTGAGCGGGGGAGCCCAGGGGCGAAGTCTTTGCATCGCCACTCTATAAGGGCGCCCCCATGGATCCCTATTAAGAGCCTCCCGGAGTTCTTTCCTTGACTCTTCTTTGGCCCTGATGATAGCAATTTTCAGGGCCTTTTTCGCCTCGCGAAATACCTCCACGCGGCGGAGTTCCTCGGCCTCGTCTCGGGGTCTTCTCCTCCTCTGTCTTTTGCACCGGCGGCGTGCCACGATGCTCGCCTGTCGTAGGCTAGCAATTTCGGCAGACCACCAGTGCACTTGGCGTCTCGGAGCCATAGGCCCCACTCGGGGCATAGACGCATCGCAAATCTCTGTGAGAGCCTCACGAAACCAGTCCACCTCAGCACGGATGTCGATTGCTGTACCAGACGGTGCCACCCAGGACTGGACAATAGCTGCCTCGACCATAACTTCTTTATCCAACCTGCTGAGGGCCCACCTGGGTCCCCCATTTGTCGACTGACCGCCTGGTAAGGTGGCTGCACGGGACGTGGAGAGGTCGTAACGGATGTATCGGTGATCCGAAAACGACTCCACGTCTGTGATGACTCTCCAGCCCTTGATAAGGGCCCAGAGACCGGGAGTTGCGAAGGTCAGATCGACAATCGAACTCCCGTTATGCCGAATGCATGTGGGTGTCGAACCCCTATTTACAATGGCCACACCCGTGGCCGTCGCCCACTCTAGCACGACCTCGCCAAAACGATTAGTGGCCGGAGATCCCCAAGCCACAGACTTGGCATTGAAGTCTCCGGCGACCAGGACCTGACGAGGAGAGCGTTGCAGGACTGCTGCTTCTATCTCCTGCATAAACACTTCAAAGTTGGCAAGGGTTTCGTTTGGGGAAAAGTATATAGAAAAAATCACTATTTCCCCGACACGAGCTGAGACGAAACCCCTGCCTCTTATCACCTCTTCCAGCAGCAGTCCTGATGACTGGCTGACGGTTATCGCCGCCACGCCATCCAGGTCCGACACCCAGTTTACCCCTGAAGGGACATAGTATGGCTCCGAGACCACTCCTATTTGTATCAACCACTCCGCCATGCTTTGGAAGAACAGATCCTGGGCAGTGGCGCAGTGGTTGAGATTCACTTGGAGTAACCTCATAGCCATCAATTAACGACGGCTACGGGTTCCCCTTCTTCCATTTGCTCCACACTAGTAATTGCAGGTTGCTGTGTGGACGCAGATTGGTGAGTTTTAGTTGAAGCTCTATCTCTCTTTTTCGATCTTTGGCTGCCCTTTTTGGTGGCCAGGCAAGATTTTGCGCCAATTCTATGTTCTCCCGGCTTAGAACTATCTATGCAGACTGGACACGACGGATTGTTTCCGCACGAGTTTGCTTTGTGGCCGGGCTGGCCGCAGCGAAAGCATATGTTGCTTCGATCGATGCTCGAGGTGCAGTTGACACCGACATGCCCGACTAAGAGGCATTTATAGCACCTTAGCTCTCGTTGAGGCAGAAGACGCACCCGTGCCTCAGACCACCCAATGTTAATTGACTTAGCGTTTGTAAGCTTCTTGGCTGCTTCAACCGGACAGCGAACCCACACAGCGCCAAGTGCTCGAGGAACCTCTCTAATAGTTCCGACCAAGATATCGGTTACTGAGCAACCGCCATCTCTGGAAACAGCATCTGCCACTTCCTTTGGAGTAACAGAGTCGTCCAGTCCCGTGATGCGCAGTTCGGCACATTTTTTTGGCCTGGAGATCCGTGCAATGTTCGCTGGAAGGATTTCGCGAAGCTTTTCCGCTAACGCGTCAGCCTTTACTGCTTGAGATGCAGGAAGCTCAATTTTCCGGGCACCAGTAATACCCGTTCGCATTCGGGCTCCTCCTATTCCGAGGCTTAGCAAGTCAAGTTTTTCCTTAGCCTCGGTCATTATCGTTTTGTAGGTGACACCTTTCTCCTTAGCACCCTGCTCCAGCGTGATAACCACCGCTACCGAACGAGGGGTACGTAACTTTGTGGCCGCAGTCGGTTTGTTTCTTGGCTGAGGCACTGCACGAGCAGCGGCAACAGCACTTACTGCTTTCGCCTTTTTACCGCGACGAACCACTGTAGACCAAGTCTCTGCTGGCGGTATCACAGATGTGGTAGGAGATGGTTGCACTTTCGAGCCTGAGTTTTCATTGCCTCTTGAGGCTGATGTTGTTTGGGAGGAGGCTACTGGGAGGGTTTGTTTGGTGGCTGTGTTACCACTCCCCTTCCCTTTGCCTTTTCCCTTGCTTTTATTCACCTCCACAGTAGGTTGCGCCGTTTTTGGTACACTGAGAGGCCTCCTATCTGCTGCCAGCGGTGGACGTATATTTTTTCGCGGCAAAAGGCGTTCCTCTAGGGCTTCAAGTCGGGCGTTCATCATGGTACCTACTTGTACCATGACAGACCGAATAAAATCCTCACTTCCTATTGGCTGAGGGTTTGATTGAGAGCCCCTGATTTCTTCTCTAAGAGCAACCAGTTCGGAGCGTAAAGAAGTTTGTTCCTGGTCGTGGAATTCTCTTATAACTTTAATTTCTTCTCGAAGTCTAGCATTATCTTCTTGAAGCTTTTTAACTTCTTCAGAAGAAGTTCTTCCTAAAAGAGCCTCAGATGCATCCCTGATTGATGTAGCAGCATTCTGGAGGTCCCTTACATATGTCCCTTTTAAGTTCCTTGACTTATTCGCCACTTTAAGGATTATTTCAACTTCATTCCTCACCATTTTTGCCAAGTCATCAGCGATTTTGTCCCCAGCTGGTGTTGCGTCAATGACTACTTTTGTTCTTTCCTTTCTCTTGTGAGACTTTTCCATTTTGTCGGATAGGTCCTCTTTTTCTTTTTGCTGCCGAAGTAGGAAATCTTCCCTCTTTGCAGCTGCTAGTTCGGCCCTAGCTCTGCCAACACCAATAAATTTGCCGGAAGTGGGTGGTCTCCCTCTACCTCTTTTGGAAAGGGTACTTCCTGGCACCGAGTCTCTACTGGTATCCGAATCTGATGGTCCAGATTCTTCACCGATTCTTGACCGCTTTCTGCATTCAGAATTGCACCGGGTACTTTGACCCGTAGCCGGTGTATTATAGTCTTCTTCAGACTCAGCTACAGCCAAGTCTGTGCCTGAAGCCAGATCTATGTCCTCAATACTTCCCATATAGGAATAGTCCATATTAGTCGCTGAATCATCGTCCATTAAAGAAAAGCTGTTGTCGTTGTTTTTACGCAGGCCTTTGGATAAAGAACCTGCGAGGCAGTTTTTGCCCCCCCCAGAATACGTGGGGGCGCCTCCCGCGGCTGCGGAAGGGTGGGATTCCCCCTTTCGGGGACCCACCTGGGTAGTACTATTGAAAATTGCCTTTTGATCCATTTTGTTTTGTTTGGTAGGCTTTATCCTCGGCCTACCATCGAGCTATCCCCCCCCTTCCCTGACGCTAGGCACTGGACCCCCTCCAGACACTCATCCCCTCGGCACGCCGACCTTGGGATTGGGGTAATTTTTTATAGAGGTTTTCTTCCTCGCAGCCCAGACCTCAGTGGCCCGAGCCCCCGTTCCCACCGAAGTAGGTTTACGGTTTGGCCGGCAGTATCATGAAGACACTGCCGCCCCTCCATCACCAGCCGCCCAATGTGGACAGTCGCTGGGACCGAACGCAAGACAGAACCTGGCCGACCGATACGACACAAACGCCAGGTTCTAACTTAACAACGACGCCTACTCGGTACATTGGCTTCACCCCGGGCTGGATTGCCCGAGGCTACTGAGCCCCCACGCCACGACAAGGCTGTACCATGTGGGGGAACCTAACCTAACCTAACCTAACCTAACCTAACCTAACCTAACCTAACCTAACCTAACCTTTTTTTTTTTTTTTTGTTTTTTTTTTTTTTTTTTTTTTTTTTTTTTTTTTTTTTTTTTTTACGTGGGGAAATCCTCATGGATTCCCCGCCGCATGAGGGTGCGACGGGGATATGTCAGACTTCTACTGACTAAAACCCCACGGGTGGCCATCTCAGGTGCATTTCGTGCGGGACCAACGGGGAACACCCGAGGAAGACTACCGTCGGTCCCGCGCACCACGCCTAACGGCGCACATCTCGGGAGGGGTAAGATAAAGCCCCTCCTTTTTGCCCTCTTCTTCTTCGGAGACTCAAAGCCACCACCTTGAGCCTCCGCCATTCTCGAGGCAGGTTTTGATGGGCACCCAGAAGCCCTCACTCTGAGCACCCCCTGCCTCTGAAACCCCGCTAGGCAGATTCGTGACTACACTAACGGGGCTTCGCGTCCGAATGGACGCACCAGGAGCCGCGGTGCTAGTGTCGAACACCGCGGCGGCGGACCCTTCTCCGAGCTGGGTCCGCAATCTCCCTCTCTCTCTCGGCGGCCTCCTTCGCAAGCATGACAGTCTCGCAGAAGGAGGCCACCGCAGCCCACGCAGACGACCTATCGACCATGGCCGCCACAACGGCCCCCAACGACAAATCGGGGCCAATCTCCGCTTGGAGAGTCGCCCTCTCTCTGCTCCAGGCCGGGCACACCTCCAGGGTATGCTGGGCCGTGTCCTCCGGACACACCGCGCAGTGATGGCAACGGGCAGACTGCTCCCTGCCCAGCCTCCACAGATACCTACCAAAACAGCCATGCCCTGTCAGTATCTGCGTAAGCCGGAAGCTGAGAGCTCCGTGTCCCCGCTGCAACCACTGCTCGAAGACGGGGAGAATTGCCTCCACCGTCCTATGCCCGGCGCTAGGCACGGCCAGCCTTAGCGCCCAGGCCTCGAGGGCGACTGCCTGCACCTCCAAACGGTAGGCAGCCGTTTCTGTCTGCGTGGGCCAGTGGCCCTGAGCCCGCCGTTCCTTCCGCCAGTGGAACGTCGACGCGAGGACTTTCGCGTCTAGGTCCCACGGCATCGACCCCGCCATTAGGCAGGCAGCCTCGCGGGAGACTGTGCGGTAGCCTCTCGACACCCTGGTGGCCATGAGCCTTTGCGGCGCATGAAGCAACGCCGCATTTGGCCCATCCAGGGTGTCAGCCCATATCGGGGCGCCGTACATGGCCATCGACCGCACGACCCCCGCATATAACTGCCTGCAACCTGACCTGGGGCCCCCCAGGTTTGGCAACAGCTTACAAAGAGCCGCTGCTGCCACTATCAATCTCGGCCCCAGGCGCTCAAAGTGGGCGCGGAAGGTCCATCGGCCGTCGAGAATAAGTCCAAGATAATGCAGAGTTGTCTCGACGGCAATCCTCACCCCGCCCACCACTATGGCGGAGTCCACCGGCGGGCGATTCCGAGGCCCATGAAACCACATGGCCTCGGATTTGTTCAGGGCCACTTCTAGGCCCAACAGTTTGATGCGGTGCACCACTTGGGCTACGCCAGCCGTAGCCCGGATGGCGGCCTCTCTAAACGTCTTTCCCCGAGCCGTAACCAGGGTGTCATCGGCGTAACAAACAACTTTAACACCCCAGAGGTTGGCGCCGCGCAGGACCCAATCATACCCGATGTTCCACAGGAGTGGCCCTAAGACTGACCCCTGTGGAACACCGCACGTAACTTCGCGACGGCACCACCCCTCCCGACCCGGATATGTGATTTTCCGGTTCGAGAGGTACGACTCAAGAACTTCCCTCAGGTAGGGAGGCACTTGATGATATATTAGTGCCTCCCTTATACACGAATAGGGCAAGGTGTTGAAGGCATTCTTGATGTCCAAAGAGGTTGCCAGCACCACCTCGCCCTGAGAGACCGCCGCGTCCGCTATATCGCGGACGCATTGCACCGCATCAACCGCTGAGCGACAGCCGCGGAAGCCAAATTGCTGGTCCGATAGGTTCGGACCAGTCTCCTCCAGATGCCCGACGATGCGGGAGGACACTATTCGCTCTAAAAGCTTTCCCACCTCGTCGAGCAAGACGATGGGCCGGAACGCCGAGGGCTCAATCGAGTCCGCAGGGCGCCCCTCCTTGCGCAACAACACCAATTTACCTGTTCTCCAAGGCTCAGGAAAAACTCCTCTTTCCAGGCACATGGAGAACAGGTTACACAACCTATCAGCAAGGAAGGGCTTCAGCGCCACCACCCAGGCCTGCCCCGGGATACCATCCAAGCCCGGAGCCGTCTTCTTTGCCTGGAGGCGCTTGACGGCCACCGCCAACTCTGGCTCGGTGACCTCCGGCACCACCTCTTCAGCTTCCGCAGCCGCGACATACCCGCCCATGACAGGGGCTGGGTGTTCCTCTCTTGTCGGAAACAAGGCCGACACCACGCTCTCCACGACATTGGGCTGGAGACTACTCGTTAAGGGTGGTGCCCAGGGGCGAAGCCTCTGCCTCGCCAACCTATAAGGCCACCCCCATGGATCATTGTCGAGCGTCTCCAGCAGTTCCTTCTTTGAGGCAATTTTGGCCCTAAATACCGAGTCTTTAAGGGCCCATTTTGCCTCCCGTAATAGGTCGTAGAGGCGGTTTTCTTCGGCCTCGTTCCGACGCGCACTTCTTCTGTGGCGGGTATACTGGCGCTTTGCCGCAATGCAAGCTACGCGCAACTGCGCGGTTTCAGCGTTCCACCAGTATACCTGCCGTCTCGGAGCCATAGGGCCCGCGCGGGGCATCGATGCGTCGCAGATCCCTGTGAGGGCATCACGGAACCACGTCACCTCGTCGTTCAGGTCGGCAGCCCGTCCTGGACCGGTCAGCCATGACTGAACAATGGCAGCCTCAGTCATGAGCTCCTTGTCCAGTTTTCCGAGGGCCCATCTTGGTCCCCCATTAAACGACGGACCGCGAGACGGGGCGGTCTGACGGGTCGTGGAGACATCGAATCGGATGTAACGATGATCCGAAAATGTCTCCACATCCGTGATTACCCTCCAGCCCTTGATCAGGGCCCAGAGTTCGGGAGTAGCAAAAGTCAGATCGACGATTGAACTCCCGTTGCGACGCACGCACGTGGGTGTCGATCCTCTGTTGACGACAGCTAAACCTAGAGCTGTCGCCCACTCAACTACAGCGTCGCCGAATGCATTGGCATGTGTCGCCGGGGAACCCCAAGCAACTGACTTGGCATTGAAATCCCCGGCGATCAGCACCCGGCGAGGGCGGCTACGGAGAACCACTGCTTCCACATCGCTCAGCAAGACTTCGAGGTCAGCAAGCGGACGGTTGGGGGAGAAGTATAAGGAGATTGTGACTTCCTCCCCCACTAACGCCGCAACAAATCCGTGACCTCGAGTCACATCCCTGAGCTGCAAGCCAGCAGCTCCCGAGATGACAATAGCCGCCACGCCGTCTAAGTCCGACACCCAATTGTCCCTTGCAGGGACAAAGTATGGCTCCGAGACTAATCCAACCTTAATTGACCACTGCGCCATACTCTGTAGAAAGAGATCCTGAGCGCAGGCACAGTGGTTTATATTCGCCTGTAGAAATCTCATTGCCATTATTGGCTTATGATTTCGGGCTCCCCCTGTTCCATCGGCTCGTTGATTTGGGTCAACGAGCGTGCAGGCTTGCCTTTGGGCTTCATAAAACCAGTGGCATTTCTCTTGTTTGGCCGCTTACAAGATTTGGCGCCGATACGGTGATCGGCCGGTTTCTTGTCAGCGGCGCACAGAGGGCAATGAGGTTTCTCCCCACAGTCCCTCGCCTTGTGACCACCATTACCGCAGCGATAACAAAGGTCGCTGCGGTCTTCGTTAGACGGGCAGGTAGCTCTGACGTGGCCTACCTCCAAGCATTGGTAGCATCTTAACTCCTTACGGGGTAAGACCTTTACTCGGGCTAAGCTCCAACCTATTTGGATTTCTCCCACTTTTGAAACCAACTTAAGAGTTTCGAGGGGGCAGCGAACCCAAACTGTTCCGAGACCTCTGGGTCCCTCTCTTATTTCCCCTACTCTGATGTTTTCAGGGGGACATTTCCCTAATGCCGCGATCGCCGATATGATCTCCTGAGACGATACAGTATCATCCAGGTTGGTCAGTCGTAGTTCTCCGACTTTAACTGGTCTGTTTACCCTCGCCTCAGGTGGGAGAATTTCTCTTAACCTAGCAGCCAAAACATCTGCCTTGGCTGCTGAGTCAGCCCCTGGGAGTTCAATCAATCTTGCCCCCGTTACCGCCTTTCGCATGCGCAGAGCCCCAATTCCCATGCCACGCAGGTCTAATTTTTGGCGAGCGTCGTATATGACTTCGCCAAGAATCAGGCCTTTTTCGGCTGCTCCATTTGCCAACGATATGGTCACCGCCGCTGTTCCAGGGACGCGGATTCGAGGAGCAGCTCTTTTGGTTTTCCCTGTCGTTTTGGGCTGGTTGGCCGAGACAGGAGCTGGTAGTGACTTTTTACCCCTTTTCACCACCGTGGACCACGTCTCGGTTTGTTTATCTGGAGACGGTCCTCCAGTCTCTTGGCCAGATGACGAGCCTGGAAGAGATGTAGCCATTTGAGGCACGGCTTTGTAAGCAGTGCTTGGTCCTGGTCTAGGTTTAGACTGATTCGCCGAGTTGGAAGCCGTCTTTTTGCCTTTACCTTTCCCCTTGCCTTTACCCACTTGGGGAGTTGGAAGGGGTGTATTGGCCGACTGATCGTTCCTTTCGACTCTGCTGTTTTGGGTATTTCTATCCGCAGCTAATGGAGGACGCATTCGCTTTTCAGGAAGTAGGCGTTCCTCCAATGCTTCAAATCTAGCGTTCATCATGGTCCCAACTTGGACCATGATGGAACGCGTCAAGTCTTCGGTAACAACTACCGGGCTTGAAGTTGAGCGATTATTCGCGATTTCCGCTCGGATCTCCGCCAAATCCTTGCGGAGGCTAACCAATTCCGCAGCCAAAGACTCTTTATCTATTTTGAGTCTTTGATTTTCCTCCTTCTGGCGCGCCAGCTCTTCTTGAAGTTTGGTCACCTCACCCGACGAGGAACATTCTTTCAGGAGAAGAGAGTGCTCTCTGATATCCTCGGCAGTTTTCTTTAAGGCCCTGACGAATTCTCCCTTGAGGTTGCCAGACTTCTTGGCGACGTTAATAATAAGGGCCACTCCCTCTTCAACTTCTTGGGCCAGCAAGGCGGCTGTCTTCTTCTCGTTAAGAATTGACAGATCCCCTTTAGGAGCCAAGATATTGTCCCTTCTTTCCTTTCTTGCAAGATATCTATCAATTTTTTGGGATAGATCTTCTTGTTCCGAAATTTTCCGTTCATCCCGCAAGAATTTTTGGCGAGCTGCAGCAGCCTCCGCTCTTGCTCTTCCAACACCAATGTACTGACCCGTGGAAGGTGGTCTGCCACGGCCCCTTTTTGGTGTGTTAGCTCTGCCAGTCACAGTAACATCAGCGCTAGTGTCCGAGTCAGAAGTACTCAGACCACTTCCAGCTCGTCGCTTTCTCTGGAGCTCCAATAAGGAATTGGTGCTATCCAAAGACATTCGAGAACACGGTCTCTCAACGTCATCGCTATCCGTCTCAGATAGGCGTTTGCCTTGGTCGTCATTTTGAGCAGTAATCGGCTGCTCCATTCCATACGCTTGTTCGAAGTCCGTTAAAACATTGCAGTTGTCGTTTTGGCGCAGGCCCTTGGAAGAAGGACCTACGAGGCAGTTTTTGCCCCCCCCAGAATACGTGGGGGCGCCTCCCGCCGAAGCGGAAGGGTGGGATTCCCCCTTTCGGGGACCCACCTGGGTAGTACTATTTAAAATTGCCTGTTTATCCATATTAGATTTTGGTAGGCTTTACCCTCGGCCTACCAGCGAGCTTAACCCCCCCCTCCCCTGCGCTAGGCACTGGACTCCCTCCAGACACTCATCCCCTCGGCACGCTGACCTTGGGATTAGGGTGATTTTTTATAGAGGTTTTCTTCCTCGCAGCCCAGACCTCAGTGGCCTGAGCCCCCGTTCCCACCGAAGTAGGCTTACGGGTTGGCCGGCAGTATCATGAAGACACTGCCGCCCCGC
>CAUYWD010000394.1:0-11406 GCA_963576735.1 Bedellia somnulentella | reverse complement strand
CAATCACTTAAAAAGCCTCAATGTCCTTTATGTCATTTACAATGCCCGCGGGATTATAAATATAAAAAACAGAAGTTGAGATAGTGTTTCGGTATTTTGGTATTATGTAAACTGGATGCAAAAAATGAAGTCCACGCGGACGAAGTCGCGGGGCAAAAAGCTAGTTACTCATAAATAAAAGATGTTATTAAAGGAAAGAAAAATTTCGACACTGGCGGGGTTCGAACCCGCGACCTTCGGGTATACGCCCCCGTCTGGATGCCAACTGAGCTACAGTTTCAGTTGGCATCCAGCGCGAAATTTCTCTATCCTTTGTTTCTTTTTTACACGTTCAAGTAGTGTTTGCGTTTCCTACCTCCGAATTTTAACTAATTCGGACGGCCACTTGTCTACCTTTTCAGATAGAATGCAAATGTTGGAAACGCCTAACTATTACATAATTTAATGTTTTTTGACATGAATTCCTCATGTGGGGATTATTACTCATAAATAAAAGATGTTATTATTAGTTAATAGTCGTCCGCTGACTCATGTATCAATAGAACCGGGAAGCACTGAAACGCTGACTCCTAACCACTTACTCATCGGCTCATCGTCAAATCTACCACATCTGGGCTTATACAACGACTCCGATTTTTATTTAAGAAGACAATGGAGTATAGCCCAACGACTGGCTGACCTATATTGGAAGAGGTGGGTAAAGGAAGTTTTACCTGACTTACTGCCACGTAGAAAGTGGAATCAAGATCATAGGCCTTTGCAAGTGGGAGACCTTGTTTTCATTGCCGACCCAAATGGAACCCGTAATGTCTGGCCGCGAAGCCTGATAGCCGAGGTGATGCCGGGAAAGGATGGTAGAGAACGTGCGGTAAAAATAAAAAACAAGAAGGGTCTGCTTGTAAGGTCAGCCGCACGCATCGTCCGTATACCCATCGCTGATGGTGATGAGTGCTGTTAGCCAGCACTGGGGTGGAGAATGTTAACGGCGGCGGCGGCGAGAGTTCGAGCGGCAGCGGAGGGGAGAGCGTGAGCGGGCGCGCGGGGGGCAGTGACCCCGGGCCCTGGCCCAGCCCAGGCAGTCGCTCACGAAACGTCTACGCGCACACACACCTTGCCTATTTTTCAAAGTCTAGTATTTTCTATCACTATCTGTATCTTTTATTAGTTTATAATAAAAGTCTAAAGGCGATTTGGATTTTCATTCGATTTGTCGTACCACAACCCCTACACGAAGAGATTTAAGACAACCATGTAGTCCAATTCAGGATACACTGCATGGTCACACCATTTTAGAGTGACGAATTGTGATTTTCATAATTGTTCTATTCAAAATTCGGTCTCTCGTGCTCCACTTTCGTTCCTCTTCTCGGTCCTTCATTTATTTTAGAGATATCTAAGCTGTGAATTTGCAACTGAGGGGTTAGACAAGTTAACCTTTCTACGGGTTAGGGTGGGTATTATATCTCTCCGGATGTAACATTTCATATAATTATGGTAGAAATTCACTTAGGTAAGTTCTTTTAACCATAAATTATATTTCAATGTTACATCCTCAAGATTTAAGACAACCATGTAAAAACTTTAGCGGTCTAGTTGCAAATGATAACATGTATTTGGTTCAATAAATTATTGCAAACAATAAAATTATTACAATTAAAGGTATTGCTGAAAGTCCATTTCCCATTAAATTACTTTCAAAGTATTTTGCTGTGTAGTGTCGGCATAGAATAGCACTACCCCATTTCTTCCCGTGGGTGTTTCGTAGGAGTCGACTAAGGGAACAGGGCTTCTACCATCTTCGCCCTTAAACCAATCCAAGGTCTGCCGTGCCGAAGGAGGCGTGGCCAGGGGTGAGCCTGGTCGCTAGCGTGCCGCCGTCCCGGAGCTTGGTGCACTCCGGGTACTAAATAACCTTACCTAGTCATGCGGGGCTCTGGCTAGGTGGACAGTTTATTTCCCTTGCTTATCGTGGGGCCAAAATGTGTGCAACTAAAAATAAACACGGAGGCGGCGATGCAGCTCGCCACTCATCACGCCGTGGTTCCCCGCGGGGCGAAATGTGGGCTGGAGAGACCCGCTTCAGTACGTTGAATGTGTGTGGAGGGATGCATGAAAAATTGGATGAAGTATGTATGATAATGGATGAAAGAAAAATAGATTTTCTGTGTGTGAATGAAACGAAGCGAAAGGAAAAAGAGGTTTCACAACTTGGCAACATTACAGCGATATGGTCAGGCGTTGCTGACAGCGACAGGGCTTGCCAAGGCGTGGGACTTCTGATATCTGAAAGGATGTCTCAGTGTATGAAAGGTTACGAATGTGTGAGTCCAAGGCTCCTGTGGCTAAAGGTGAAAATAGGGCTTGTCCGGATGCGCATAATTTGTGTGTATGCTCCGGACATGTCTAAGTCACTTTCCGAGAGGGAGGAGTTTTGGAATTTGTTAGATGATGTTGTGAATGGGTGTGATCAGAATGAGAGAATTGTAATGTTAGGAGATTTTAATGGCTGGGTTGGTGTGTCACGCAACGGTTGTGAAAAGGTTTTAGGAAAGTATGGTGATCAAAGGGTGAACGAAAATGGCGAGAAAGTTATTGAGGTATGTTTGGCGAGGAATCTTTGTGTTACAAATACGTTGTTTGAACACAAAGATATCCATATGTATACAAGACAGAGAGGAAACGAGAGAAGTATGATTGATTTTGTGATTGTTGATGAAAGGCTGAGAGCAAAGGTTGTTGACACCAGAGTCTATAGGGGCACGAATGTTGGCACAGATCACTTTCTTGTTATATCCCGAGTAAGAGGTCTGTGCACGCGTTGGCGTCATAGGGCCAAAGTGTCAACAACGGATCTTGCGAGAATAAAAGTGGAGAAATTGCAAGATGATGAAAAGATCAGTGATGAATACGTGAAGAAATTGGATGATAGACTAAGTTGCGTGGAGATGAGGGATGAAATGGAAATAGAAGAAGTATGGAATGTGCTCAAATCGACAATGGTTGAATGTACGACGAAAGTATGTGGATTGTGTAAAAGGTCAAATAGACCACCAACAAGTCGGTGGGATAAGAGTGTGAAAGAGGCAGTCGAAGATAAGAAGAAAGCTTGGTTAGATTTACTAGCGGTCAGAGCTAGTAAACAAATGGATGCGAGAGTAACAGGATGATGTAGTGAAAAATAGTGAAGATGAATATAAGAGAGTTAAGAATGAGGTTAAGAAGAAAATAGAAAAGAAAAAGCGTGATCTGATAGAATGGTGTGAGAGGAAACTCTCTGATAATTTCCGGAATAACCAAAAGTTGTTCTGGAAATATGTCCGGAAAGAAAAGGGAGTTTCCCAAAACACGAGAGTGAATGTAGTGAAAGATGATCAGGGTGAATTGGCGACGGATGAAAGTAGCATGAAACGAGTATGGAAGAACTATTTTGAGGGACTCTTTGAAAAAGAGGATGCATCCGTTTCTTCGCCAATCGGCAGTAATGTTGATTGGAACGATGCGATGGGTGCCTTTAGTGAAAGTGAGATCAGTATGGAAGAAATAATGAAAGCAATGAAAAGTATGAAAATAGGGAAGGCGGCAGGGTATGATAGGATAACTATCGAAATGCTGAGGGCTGGTAAAGGGTTGGTGGCTTCTTGGTTGTACTTCCTTTTCCAAAAGTGCTGGTCGAGTGGCAAAGTACCACAAGACTGGTGCAAGGCGGTGATTGTGCCCCTGTATAAAGGAAAAGGGTCACGCCAGGAGGCTAAAAACTACCGCGGCATTAGCCTACTCAGCATTGTCGGTTAATTGTATGCAAAGGTATTGATTGAAAGAGTGATGAATGAAACTGATGAGAAAATATGGGATGTGCAAGCAGGATTTAGGAAAGGAATGGGATGTATGGATCAAATCTTCTCTCTAAGGAGCATCACCGAAAAGTTCTTAGCTAAGAACCAAAAGGTGTATTGCTCCTTCATTGATTTAGAGAAGGCGTATGATAGGATGGTAAGAAAGGGTTTATGGGAGGTGTTATCCAAGTTCGGTCTGGGGAGTCAACTTATACGTGCATTGGTATCACTCTATGAGGATTCTAGTGCATGTGTAAGAGTAAACGGGGAAAACACTGACTGGTTCGGAATCTCTAGGGGTGTCCGTCAGGGATGTGTAGCTTCTCCGTGGCTCTTCAATTTGTTCATGGATGACTGTTTGACAGAGTTGCGTGAAAGTGATTATGGACTAAGAATGGGTGGATTCATCATTAAATGCCTCTTGTATGCTGACGATCAAGTGCTACTTGCATCATCGGCAGAAGAGTTGCAAGAGATGATGAATATTGTATGTGAGTCTTTTGTAAGAAAGGGAATGAGGGTGAATGTGGATAAGACCAAAACGATGGTTTTTGAGAGACAGGAAGATGTGACAGAATGCGTGATTGCGATTGATGGTGAGGATGTGGAACAGGTGAAGGAGTTTGTATATCTGATAAGTTTGTTTACAAGGGATGGAAAATGTGATGAAGATATTGAGAGAAGAGTGAAAAAGGGTAATGCGATTAATGGAGCATTGGATAGTCTAATGTCTAGTCAATCGGTGTCCGAAAGGGCCCGAATGGCTGTGCATGATGCCGTTCTTGTTCCTACGCTTATGTATGGCAGTGAATGTTGGGTGTGGCAGAAGAAGCATGAAAGCAGAGTGAATGCAGTAGAAATGAGGTCCCTCAGAAAAGTTTGTAATGTAAGGTTATGTGATCGTGTGAGGAACGATGTGATTCGTGAAAGGTGTGGTATAAAAGATGATATTGTAAGTAAGATAGAAAAAGGAATGGTGAAAGGGGTGGGGCACATCGAGAGGATGGATGGTAGGAAATTGGTAAAAGGTATCTATAGAGCTAATGTGGAAGGTAATGTTAGTAGAGGACGGCCACGAAAGACACACTTGGACCAAATTGAAAGTGTGCTCAAAAAGGCAGGCGTCCGAAGTATGAAGAATAAAAGAGCATGTATGAAAAGATTGATGGATGTAGACGAAGCAAGAGAGGTTTGCCAAGATCGTACAAAGTGGCGATCGATAGTCTCTGCCTACCCCAATGGGAATTAACGGCGTGAGTATATGTATGTATGTATTTAAAAACTGTCATTTACTACTAAAACTAGTATAAGGCTTATTCCGTTTATCCACCCCAAACAGCCTCCCTAAGTCGGATATTCGGAAACGCATGTCCTTCTAGCCACCCTGAACGGGGTGGATAATCGGAA
Organism: Bedellia somnulentella; assembly: GCA_963576735.1. NCBI lineage: Eukaryota > Metazoa > Arthropoda > Insecta > Lepidoptera > Bedelliidae > Bedellia > Bedellia somnulentella. Next base: position 6,166 of record CAUYWD010000394.1, on the reverse strand, counting down.
TTCATAATAAAATGTTTCTTCCGATTTTTTACCCCAAGTACAGTCATTTATAGAAACATACACAACACAAAATGGGTCCAAGAAACTTCGTGAACATTAAAATACTTAAGATAAACATACCTACTTTCTTACTTACAGTTTAAATAAAACTAAATTGGTGGGAAGTTTTAAATTAATATTTATTGTTACCTATAGGGTTGGTATGTAGTATTTGGGTGAAAACCATTTAAAATAACCGATGTGACAAATGAAACCATAACAAGAAAAATACTCCTAACAAAAGTGACAAATTAAAATTTAGGGTCGAATTTCCGTAAATGACTGTACGTAGACAGGGTAGAAAATCGGAAGAAACATATTATATGCATTACGGATATCCACCCGTTCAGGGTGGATAGACGGACACGCGTTTCCGAATATCTGCTTTAGGGTGGATAAACGGAATAAGCCTAGTATAATACCAAAAGCCAAAATACGTATTTAGTTTATCACATATAGAATGACGTAGATGGTTCGACGAGTTCCAGCCCGTGGAGCAGGCTGGGTTTCGAAAAGGCTTTAGCACCGTAGACCACATCCACACAGTACGGCAGATTATACAGAAAACCGAAGAGTATAATCAGCCGCTGTGTCTAGCATTCGTGGACTATGAAAAAGCCTTCGACTCCATCGAACCCTGGGCTGTTCTACAATCCTTACAGCGTTGCCGAATTGACTGGCGCTACATTGAGGTGTTGAGACACTTGTACAATGCTGCGACCATGACCGTCCAAGTACAGGATCAAAAGACGGAACCCATCCAACTGCAGCGAGGGGTGAGACAGGGGGATGTCATATCCCCGAAACTGTTCACGAATGCGTTGGAGGACGTCTTCAAGATGATGAACTGGAACGGAAAAGGTATATGTGTCAACGGCGAGTACATCTCACACCTCAGGTTTGCGGACGACATAGTCGTTATGGCAGAAACGCTGGAGGATCTCGGCGGGATGATTAGTAGCCTAAACTCAGCCTCTCGGCGAGTGGGGCTTGGCATGAACTTGGACAAGACGAAAATCATGTTCAATCGTCTTGTTCAGCCAAGACCAGTTCTTGTCGAGGGAGCAGAGCTCGAAGTTGTGCCGGAGTACGTCTACCTAGGTCAGACGCTACGACTCGGTAGAAACAACTTCGACAAAGAGGCTGCAAGACGCATCCAGCTGGGCTTGGCTGCTTTTGGAAAACTTCGGCATATCTTCTCCTCGGCCATCCCACAATGTCTGAAGACTAAGGTTTTCAACCAGTGCGTCCTGCCAGTGTTAACGTATGGTGCGGAAACGTGGACACTAGCGGCTGGACTAGTCCACCAATTCAAAGTCACTCAAAGAGCGATGGAGCGAGCTATGCTCGGCATCACTCTGTTGGATCGCATCAGAAATGACGTGATCCGACATAGAACTAAAGTGGCGGACGTAGCTCATCGGATCAGCAAGTTGAAGTGGCAGTGGGCTGGTCACATCTGCCGAAGAACCGATTAAGAGCCCGGAGCAGGATAGGGGTGTCTCCTGCAATTCATATTGTCGACACTTGGACACATGACCCCGTTATTGTCATTTGCGTTGCAATTTTATCAGACACTTTTGAAATATCTTCAAGGGAATCGTGATTTTTTACATCTGCGTTCATTTCTTATTTTTATCACTGCTATCAAGCCGTATATCTCCGAAGTCGTGGCAAAGGTATATATTTTATTGTTTCGTGACAAAGAAAGATAATGTACCAGAAAAATGATGAATGTGAGGGAAGCCAGAGAGCTTTGCCAGGATTCTACAAAGTGAACATTAATAGTCTCTGTCAACCCCTATCTATAAATGGCGTGAATAAGACGTATTTTCTAAGATAATTATATAACTTAAAATGATAGTCATGGTGTATTAATAGGGTGGTTTATGACAGGTACAAAACGTCGGCAAAACCATCATGGCTGAGTTTATACTTAGTCTGGTTATATATCACCATACACGTAAGGAAATTATTAAAATTTTGTGTAATACCTCAGTCATTCATAAGCCATATTATAAGAAGGTTAGATCTTTGTAACTCTTTCTAATCGTTCTAGTCTGTGATGACATGATGATAGTTTTTTATTAATGGGTCAACTATATCGCCAAACTATTACTTTTAGTGTTTGCATATCGATAGATTATTATCGATAGACAATCGATAGTCTATCGATAGTTTTCGTAAAAGTAATTGTATCGATAGTCTATCGATAGTGTCGACAGTTCTCAATACTATCGATAGTATCGATAGTTATTTATGAACAATACTATTGATACTGGCAATACTATCGATACTATCGATAGTTTTATGTACAATATTAGAAAGAGATATTAGAATATTGTTTGCAAATTCGTAAATTCTTGAAAAGGCGGCAAATACGCTCGTGTGTCTGAGTAGTGCGGAGGCTGCGGAGCGGGGATGAGCGCGTTTCTAGCCAATAGAAAGCGGCAAGTTTTTGTGAAAACAGAGAGGGGACGGGGGGGAAGCCCCCCACAAGGGGGACTCGGGGGGCTAAGCCCCCCGCATTAAAAAACAATTAATCACCACAATTGTATTTGTGCTAGGTTAGGTTAGGGTTAGCTTGTGTCCCTAAGAGCGGAAATAGGAACCCCGCAAAGCGGGGTGACGTCGACACGCTGTAACTCAAAGTAGGTAGGTTCATTTAATAGAGGGAAGGTTAATAAAATAGACCAAGAATAGTTTTATAGCATGTCACAATTTGGTTAATTTAGATCCCTACAAATGTAGTCAAAAGTATTTTTTTAAGATCTCGTTTGTATTTATTTCAGACCTTGGTCATGTTTATAGACAACCCCATTTTAGAATTTATTAAAGCCTATTTTATCTTTTATATCCGCCAATAATTTGTCTCCTTAGAAGAAATTCAATTGCCACAAAAGAAAATCAATGCTAGATAAAATTTAAATACAATCTTAAAACTCATTAAAAAGCCGCCGCTTTCTAGTTAAGATGCTACCTCTAATTAGTCGCCAAACTAGATTATTGACTTTCCATTTTCAGTTTTTTTACGACCCGGAATGGTATCAATTTGTCGCCGCGTTAAATACATGCCATAGAATAAGTGGGTAAAGTGACCGTTTTTAGCACTATTGGTATCTGTAACTTCAATTAAGTATTTGATACAGAATAAATAGTTTTGAAATAAACTACCAACCATTTGCTTTAAATCAGTCCACTAGATTTTTCATAAATGATGTACTCACTGAGTATTTTTTTTACTCTAGCGCTACTTAGATGCAAAAAAAAGTTAGAGACTTTTTTTTACTGAAGTTACGCACTACTTAATTGATCACTATCTTACCTTTTTCCTCCATATTTCGCGGACTATTTTTATCCTTCAACCAACCTGTTGAGGTATCACTTCTAAAAAATTATAAATACAAAGTCCTTTATAATATTTAAGTTCCTTTAAACTGTGACCCTATTCTGCCTTCATAGCTTCGTACTCATTCACAATAGTATCGAAACATGGCCAACTATCGACAGTACAAAACTATGATTAGGAAACATGGCCAACTATCGACAGTAATATATTTGATTGTTCCGTCAAATTTCACAATACTATCGATTGTATCGATAGTATTGTACGTAAAACTATCGATAGTATCGATAGTATTGCCAGTATCAATAGTATTGCCAGTATCAATAGTATTGCTCATAAAGTGATATCGATACTATCGATAGGATCGATAGTATTGCTAAGTGGTGATACTATCGATAGTAGTATCGATATCTTGAATAGTTTTCGAGGTCAACTATTGAAAGTCAAACTATCGATTGTTCTGCAACACTAATTACTTTTACCCTTCATCGTCTCGTAAATCATCCACAGTGAGAAATGGGATAGTGCTATTCTAAACAGAAACATGTCTAATGTCAGCATATAATTTCCAGGCAAGTTGGCCCAAGTCTATAAAGCTATACACGTGACCTGTAACATAAAAGCGTAGAATTGTTTAGTTCTAATCTAAAACAGGTTTACAGCACTTGCAAAGTAATTATACTCGACTTATAAATGTGTCCAATTTACCATACTGCAGTTTAGCGTTGCAAGTGAAATGTGCAATTCGGACTAGTAATTAAGCTCGGGGTTAATAATTCTACTATGAGGAAGCCTTTCTCATGTATATTCAGCGGAATCACAACTTTGCAGACGCCTTTCGTATTCGGGTTAGTTCAACTACACCTAATGGACGTTTGTTATTATTGTTTTGGGTCATTATCTTTAAAACTTTACCGTTTTCGGTATAGTGTCCATAAACTAACCATATATGGTATATTCTCTTCCAGAATGATTAAGGGTTCAACGCTTACAGAGTGATTATTGGGAAATTTAGAAACCCACAACCAACGTGCCACCAAGAATCTTTATCTGACTATCTTTTTTTCAATCAATCGCTATTTTTTACTTCACAATTTTAAATACAGAAAACTTGTCTCTAAACTATCTCAATCTATGTTCAAACGTTAATATAAGATAATACTTTTATGATTAAAACGTACATACATATAGTCACGCCATTATTTCCCATTAGGCAGAGACTATTGACCGCCAAATATTTTATTATGAATGATTTGTTATGTTATATGTTGGTTAAATTTAAATGATTGAGTAAATTTTAACTAAACCAACATATTTAAACAACTATTCTTAAACTTTTCAAAGCTTAGTAAAATCATACAAAACAAACAATCACAAGGTTAAATAACTTCATATATTCAGTGGGTGGCCCAAAAGGTATCTAACGTATAACATGAAAAAATAATAATACGATATACCACGATTTCCTTTAACATATGCTACTCATACCACACACTAACATACGCTACTCATACCACACAGTGACATATGCAACTCATACCACACTGTAACATACGCTACTCATACCACTCACTAACATTCGCTACTGATACCACACAGTGACATATGCAACTCATACCACACAGCCACAGAGAACTGAGATTCGAACCCCTTTGTTATTGTTTGACATTTCTCCGGAGAGCGCGAGGTCACGCTCCAATACTCCACATGAAACGCTGAAATATAAATTCAAAGAAAAAAGGAATTTCTTTCGCCAAGAGTTACATTCCTACCGAAAATTGTTTTGAAAACATTGAAGATGTGGCTGGGATCTTGGAGTCGGAAATATTATTATTAACTGTTCCAATGCCGAATAGTTAATAATAATATTTCCGACTCCGAATAATTAAAAGTGTGTGGAAGAATTGTTCAGTCAGTAGACGAGGTAATAACCAAGGCTTTTTGTTAAAATAGTAAACGAGATGTTGATTGTTTAAATAATTTTTATTGTGTCAATAATTTAAAATGTGACAACTCATGACATTGTACAGCTAATAGCCTAGCAGGCCAGTACTATATTTTAACACACCCCTCTTAATCGAAAGCCCAAAATTGAAGATTACAAAATAAAAATAAATAACAAAACTAGGCTATCAAAAAAAAAAACAAAACATAAAAATTAAGTTACGTGAAGTACGTTAGAAACACATCTTTTAAACTTAACGTGACCTAATGGCTTTGTTAACATATCAGCCCAATTTTCTTCAGTAGGGGTATATATAAACTGTACAATGTTATCCATAATTTTCTCACGAATAAAATGGTAGCGTGTATCTATATGCTTGGTTCTAGAGTGGTACACTGGATTAGAAGCCAACTTAATCGCAGATTGACTATCACTATTCAATATAACGCATTGTGATGGTGACTCACCGGTAACCTCGCACAGAGAAGCCTTGGATACCGCCTTTCTAAATGGAGAACTCGACGAAGAGGTTTACATGGAACAACCTCAGGGTTTCTCAGAATCTGGAGATGGAAAGGTATGTCTACTACAGAAGTCCCTCTATGGACTCAAACAGGCAGCACGAGCTTGGAATATTAAGTTGGATCAGACTCTATTCAAATTAGGGTTTTCAAAAACTCCTTCCGAACCATGTGTGTATAGGACGTTTTTTGGCACTGAATTGGTTGTTTTGGCTGTATATGTAGATGACATTATTGTCTTTTATAAAAATGATTTGACTTTTGACACTGTCAAAACAAACCTTGAAAAATATTTTAATTTAAAAGACCTAGGTT
>CAUYWD010000393.1:0-22135 GCA_963576735.1 Bedellia somnulentella | reverse complement strand
ATAATAGCTAAGCTACACGAGCTTTCTGAAATAAGTTTTTGCAATTGATTTGTGTTACAAATAGATTCACTTTTCTAGTTTCTATGAAGAAGTAGATAGTTGCTAGATAACAAATGAAGTAATTATCAAAACCTTTTAATTTAAATCTTATTGTTCATGAAAACCTCATGTGGGGATTATTACTAATAAATAAAGAATAAATAAAGGAAAGAAAAATTTCGACACAGGAGGGGTTCGAACCCGCGACCTCGGGTATACGCCCCTGTCGCTCTTGCCAATTGAGCTACCGTGTCAATCGCTGCCAGCGCGAAATTCTTCTATCCTTTATTTCTTTTATTAGGGTTCCGTAGCCAAATGGCAAAAACGGGACCCTTATAGATTCGTCATGTCTGTCCGTCTGTCCGTCCGTCCGTCCTTTCGTATGTCACAGCCAGTCTATTCCGAAACTATAAGAACTGCATTATTTAAAATTGGTGCGTAGATGTATTCTGTAAACCGCATTAAGATTTTAAAATAAAATCTGAAAAGAAACCAAAATTTTTAGGGTTCCCCATACTGTTAGACTGCACATTCTGTTGTTACTAAATATTTGTGAATAATTCTTGAAACAATTTATTTTAGTAGTCCCTCTCGACAATTTGATAGATTTCTTTTACAAAATAATTGTAAGACTCTTTATTGACTCGTGATTTCCGTTAATATGATTATTTATATAAACTAGCTATTGATAAATGAATACTGATAAATGTTATTATATAAATGTTATTAAGTCGTTATTGTCAAGTTATTTAATAAGAATAATTATTTAAAATATAAAAATCTGTTGAGCATTATTTTAAGAGTTTGTGAGGAAATCATTGTAAATCCTAGTACTAGATACAAAACATAGAATAATAATACTTATAACATATTGATATGTCATAAATAACTTTATAATTATTTAGTCACATAAATACACGATGCATTTTATGATTATTACAAGAGTAAATGTATTAAGTAATGAATTTGTAGTGTAGTAAACAGGAAACTGTTCTGATTGGCTGTTCGGTCCCTTCCCAAACTATGGTGTGGGGAGGTACTCGGGCAGCGCGCATTCTACTAGTAGCAGCAATACCGTTCACACCATTTTTCAAGTATCTAGATATTTTAAGAATTATCATAGTTAATTAGATAATATAGAAATTATTAAGAAGTTCTGGTGTTTGATTCTTTTAGTTCAGAACTGGTGATTTTTCCACGCCTACAAACGTAAGTAATGCTACGGCATAATATTTTCTTTTTATTCTGATTTGCATGAACAATATATTTTAAATTATTTCAAAGATTTTGTTTAGGATTACATTATGTAACCTAAGGTAATCCTGACCTGTGTTAGAAAGAACACATGTTTTTTTTTTATTTCTTTATATTACATAACGTAATAAACATAAACGTTCACGTCGTCTATCCCCGAAGGGGTTAGCAGGGCTACCGTTACTTAACGAAAAGTGACAGTGTACTCACGTGATAGGGGCGGGCCTGTCGCCGTTTTCTTTTACTAATTCATTGTTACATGGCTAAGTATAACTCGGCCATGTGGGTTTTTCCTCAAGATGTTTTCCCTTTAATAGCCATGATAAATTAACCACACACATGTCTTAAGAAGGGACAAACTGATGTAGACCCGACCCGCGACTCAAGCCTGTCTGTTTGCGGGCGGGCGTTCTGCCCATTGGACTACTATGCCGTCTGTTTCTATGTTGGAGTATAGAAAAATAATAATAATAATAATATATAAATGTATTGTATGACTACATTGAAACTACGAGCCTTTGCATAACAACTACATTCGAGCTGTAGTAGTAAAACAGTGACCATTTACACATATGAAAACAAATGTTAAAAAAAAAAAATATAGAAAAGAAAAACATGTTTATTATTGTCTCTAAAACAATATTAGAAAATATTTACTCCTGGTATTGGTAGGTAATACTAATAATACATCTTTGCTATCATGATTGTGTTGCTATACACTGTTGGACTCTTTTGCCAACAATATAACCTGTCCATGACATGGTGGTATTTTATGGTGCTTTCAATGGGGTCTCCCAAGGGTAATTGGGATTCATACCGCCACGTATGGGGTGGCAGAGGGGGGGCTAAATTTTGGTTATTTTTGAGCTAGGATGTACCGTTTCCGAGATAATGAAAGTTTTTTCTTTAATCTATATTTTCACAATGTCAATTTTATTTTTATTTAGTTGTGTATATAGGATTGTTTCGATGAAGCCTACGATAATTAAAGGCTATGGCAGATATTCCACTTTAAATCATATTTCACTATATTATTAATTACCTACCTACATTATTATTATAATTTTTGTTCGAGATGTCTCCCTATCTATTTTAAAGATACTTTCTTTATATTGCCATTTATGTAAGGCGAATTAAAAGTCATTTTCTTATAATCTAAAATTTATCATGATATTATTTGTGAAGTATTGAATAATTGTAAGATTTAAATATAGATTCCTCGATCCAAAATCTTGATGATTATAACTCATCTTTAATTAATGTGCTAATTCCAAAATGGTAAGTTTCAGGGAATAAGAGGCTGAGATGGATGACTCTAGTGATGACTTTAAACTACGTCGCTCCCGTTCAGCGGTGTTGATGCAGCCGCCAGACCCTGCTATCCGTGAGCATAGAACTGAACGCAGCGCAGTGAGACATGGATCAGCAATGACTACTGAACCTGGTGAGCCTGTTCTTTCGACTGCTAGAATGAATATTGAATCGCAAAATATGAGTGAATCTCTGGGTGCCTCGCGCAATGATACTGATAGATTTTCGAGGCCCCGGAGGACTGTGGTTTCTGATGGTGACGTGAATGATCATGCTCATCAGAGATTGCAGAACCTGAACGACGTGCCCGGTACCTCGCGCAATGATTTTGACCGAATTACGAGGGCCGAGCAGTCGCGCTTTGAGGAGTTTGAACGTGTCTACACGAACTACCTGCCACTGCGTGGTGACGAATACGAACGTAGTCTTAACCTAGATGATAATGAACGATATGTACAAGAACGCGAGCGCCGACAACGGCAATGTAGTACCAGTGGTAGCTCGATCAGCATGGCATCGGACCGTGCGAGATCACGAAGTCCTGTATTGTTTTCGCGGGTCTCGGGTCGCGGTCATAAGACTGAACACTGGCCTAGGTCTTTACGCAGTCGTGATTGTTTGCGTACTCAGTCTAGGGGAAGATCACCTGGGCAGACGGCCGGGTCGTCACGTAGACGGTCGCGTGATCGATCACGCGAACAGTCACGCGTATTTCCAAAGGATGATCGAAGGTCTTCACGAATTCGCAGTCGTAGGTCGAAGACTCCTTCACCACGTAGATCAAAGTCAAAGTCTAGATCCGGTAGCCTTCGGTCAAGATATTACAGAGAGCCACACAGTGAACAAGCTAATCATACCAATATGTTTATGCAATTCATACAAGCTTTTAAAGACGTAAATAAGTCGCACAGTCATAAGCCGCATTCCCTGAATAACGTCATTCCAGAATTTGATCCGCTATCCAAGACACAAACAATTTTGACTTGGCTAACTAAGGTGGAGGAATGCGCTGACATTTATGAATGGAACGAAAAAGAGACAGTACATTACGCACTACCAAAATTGACTGGGCTGGCAAAGACTTGGTACGAAAACTTACCTAGTGTACGATTTACTTGGATTGAATGGAAAAACAAATTAATAGAGTCATTCCCGTATAGAGAAAACTATTGTGATCTTTTAGCTGAAATGCTGTCTATAAAAGTAAAATATGGAGAGCCCCTCGAGCAATACTATTACTCAAAAATTAACCTTTTAAATCGATGCCAAATAGGTGGTAGGCGGGCCGTAGACTGTCTAATCGGCGGTATAGACGACCGTGGTATAAAGTTAGGCGCGCAATCTGGAAATTACGATTCCCCGGAGCAAGTGCTTAAGTACCTGAAAGGAGTAAAACCAGCGGTATCTAGAGAGAATAATTCAGGCAATATTAAAACAAAAAATCAAAAATATTTCCAATATAGCTCCCCCTTATCGAAAGCGACGAACTCTTCTAAGGAAAAGGGCTCTATAAAATGTTTCAACTGTGGCACGGAAGGTCATGTGAGCTTCAAATGCCCTAAACCCATTCTCAGATGTTCCGGGTGTCATCGATTAGGTCATATACTAATTGAATGTCCTAATTATAAATCAAATAAAGTTCAACAACCCAACAAAGACACAACTGAAAAGAAAGTCCTAAAAATTAATTTAGATGATGTCTCTGATTCTACTCAATGCATAAAGCAATATACTGGTCCTGAAATTACAAAATCACAAAAAAGTTGTATTCAAAACAAGTATACAGTAACTGTCGGAGTTAACGGGGTAGAATTATCCTGTTTTATTGACTTTAGTAGCGACTGTTCCCTGATCCGCTATACTGATGCAATCTCTCTCGGTGTCGAATTCCAGGCCGGTAATTTACCTCTATTGCGCGGACTAGGCAGCGGTGTAGTTATGCCTATTGCTCAGATAACTGCAATCGTCACGGTTCAAGGGATATCATTACCTACCAAATTATACGTCGTTAATGACGAAATTTTGAAGCAGTCTATTTTGTTAGGCCAGAACTACACTGAGAATCCCAAGATTATTATTACTAAAACGTCTACCGATCTTATTTTCGAAAACATAGAATCCACAGAGAAACTGTTTATGACTGTGATAAATGATATAACTATTGACCGAGAAGATATAAAGACTGTATCAGTTCACGCGAATGTTCCTTACACAGGTTGTGTTTACGTCAATGGTTCAGTTAGAGGCGTAAGTGGTTCGGAGTATTATCTGTTACCGGGCGAGTACAAAGTAAACAATGGAGTAGCAAACTTTTTAATTCAAAATCTGTCGGTAAATCCTATCAGCTTTGTTAAAGACTCTTTAATCACCAGGGCAATGAAACTGAATGAAGCCATGCCAATTAATTGTTTAGAAACTACCCAAGGCTCTGACGATGTCCTTAATATTGGCCCGAGCGTATTAGAAAATGAGAAAACAGGGTTGAGGGATTTGTTGGCAGAATATCATGATTGTTTCTCCAAAAGCTTAAAAGACTTAGGATTCACCAATGCAGCCGAGATGACGATCAGGCTGAAAGACTCTGAGCCGGTCGTGTACCGTCCATACAGGATGTCACATACTGAGAGGAAACTGGTTCGAGATATGGTTGATGAAATGCTTGATGCTAACATTGTCCGTGAATCAACTTCTCCTTATGCAAGTCCCATTGTATTAGTAAAAAAGAAAACTGGAGAAAAACGTTTATGTGTGGACTATAGGGCGCTGAATCAGAAAACTATCAAAGAACATTACCCGTTACCTCGTATCGAAGACCAACTCGATCTCCTCTCAGGTCATACATTGTTCACTACCCTTGATCTAGCCTCCGGGTATTATCAAATACCGATATCTGAAGAATCCACTCACAAAACCGCTTTTGTGACGCCCGATGGGCAATACGAGTATCTACGTATGCCTTTTGGATTAGTCAACGCACCTTCGGTATTTCAGCGCACGATACACAAAATTCTCTCTGATGCTAAAGTCAAATTTGCCGTCGTCTACATGGATGATATTCTTATACCAGCACACGACTTTGACGAAGGTATTACACGACTACGAGAGGTTTTAAACCTGCTACGACAAGGTGGGTTGACATTGAAACTTTCAAAATGTCACTTCTTTTACGACCGCATTGATTTTCTTGGGTTTGAAGTGAGTCATGACGGTATACGCCCCGGAGAGCGCAAGATAGACTGTGTTAAGTCTTTTCCAACACCGTGTAATCAGCACGATATTCGGCGTTTTGTTGGACTAGCAAGTTTTTTCAGACGATTTGTAAAGGATTTTGCTTCGATCGCGCAACCTTTGACAGATCTGCTTAAAAAGGACGCTCAGTGGGAATGGACTGATATTCAAAATGCTGCGTTTGAAAATTTAAAGAGTGCACTGGTTACACGTCCGATATTGGCATTGTATGATCCGAACGCCGAAACGGAACTACATACAGATGCGAGTAAAGTTGGAGTTGCTGGCATCTTGTTGCAGAGAGATTCTAGTGGGTATTTAAGAGCTGTCTCATACTTTAGCCGAAAAACAACTACAGACGAACAGAAATTGCATTCTTTTGAATTGGAAACCCTTGCTGTGATCGCTTCACTCAATAGATTTCGAGTTTACCTTATAGGGGTGCCGTTCAAAATATATACAGACTGCAATGCTCTGAGAACGACCTTGACTAAACGTGATTTAGTCCCACGTATTGCACGCTGGTGGGTACAGTTCCAGGAATTTGACTGTACAATTGAGTACCGTGCTGGAGAAAGAATGGCCCACGTCGATGCGCTCAGCAGAAGCCCTGTGGAACCTTCAATTGTTGAGTCGCATATCCTGGACGTGCTCACTGTAAATGAAGAGAACTGGCTCAGTACGGTGCAAATGGGAGATGAAGAGGTGAGAAGTATCAAAAACACTTTGGAAAATCCTGAAACAGAAAAAATAGCTGAAATATATAATAACTATCAGTTGAAAAATAGTAGAGTGTATAAAAAGCTCGAAGATGGGACTCTGCGCTGGCTGGCCCCAAAAGGTGTAAGATGGCAACTATTAAAAATGAATCATGATGACGTTGGGCACTTCGGATTTGAAAAAACATTGGCGAGAATCAAAGAAAAATATTGGTTTCCCAAAATGAGAAGATTTGTCAAGAAATATGTTGCTGCCTGTTTGGAGTGTGCACATCACAAGGTTCAGGGTGGTCCTAAAGCTTGTGAGTTACATCCTATTCCAAAAATAGAAATCCCATTCCATACGGTACATGCGGACCATTTGGGACCGTTTATTCGCAGCAAACGAGGTAACTGTTATATTCTAGCAATTGTTGACGGCTTCACTAAGTTCATCAATATCACTGCTGTACGAAATACTAAAACTAGTACTACTATCAGGGTTTTCAAAGATCACATTAGTTATTTTGGTACACCGACGCGTCTTATTACAGATCGTGGCTCATGCTTCACAAGTCACGCTTTCAAAATATTTGCTATTTCCACTGGTATAAAACATATAATGAACGCTGTAGCTACACCAAGGGCTAACGGTCAGGTCGAAAGGTTTAACCGCACGATTCTGGACGCACTTTCTACTAAGACCCACAATAAAGATGACAGAACTTGGGATGAATACGTACCAGATATTCAAATAGGACTTAATTCAACTAAGCACAGTACAACCCAAATAAGTCCAACAGAACTCTTATTTGGTTGCAAAGTCACTAATACTACAGAAGGTATCATGAATGAGGTAATCGGTGACACGACCGTGCCCATGACTAATGAAAATTTAAGCGACTTACGACTTAAAACAGGTGCACTCATAAAAAAACAACAAAACAAAGACAAAAAACGATTCGACGCTAAACGTAAACAAACAAAAACATACCGTGTAGGTGACTTAGTTAGGATTGAAAGAGACGTTAATACCAATGACGGTAAATCAAAGAAATTAGTAGCGAAATTCCAAGGTCCCTACCGCGTGACAAAACAACTTCCTAATGACAGATACGTTATCGAAGACACACCTATCTCCCGCAAAAACAATCGCCGATATGAGGCTATTGTGGCTAGTGACAAAATGCAAACCTGGATGAACTTCGCTGCTAACTTTGACAGTGCCTCTGACGAAAACAATGATGACAGTAAAGAGGATTCGGACAACGATCAAATGTGTGTGTGAATATATTTATGTTTGGTATATAATTTTTAAATAAGAATTTACAAAATGTAAAAAAGAAAATATTATTTGAATGTTTCTATATATATTTTTTTTAATGAACAAATTTAATAAAACTTTGTTTGTCATTTAGTAAATATACACGAGTAAATCAATAACGTACGAGGACGTACTCAATGTTAGGATGGCCGAGTTGTTAGACTGCACATTCTGTTGTTACTAAATATTTGTGAATAATTCTTGAAACAATTTATTTTAGTAGTCCCTCTCGACAATTTGATAGATTTCTTTTACAAAATAATTGTAAGACTCTTTATTGACTCGTGATTTCCGTTAATATGATTATTTATATAAACTAGCTATTGATAAATGAATACTGATAAATGTTATTATATAAATGTTATTAAGTCGTTATTGTCAAGTTATTTAATAAGAATAATTATTTAAAATATAAAAATCTGTTGAGCATTATTTTAAGAGTTTGTGAGGAAATCATTGTAAATCCTAGTACTAGATACAAAACATAGAATAATAATACTTATAACATATTGATATGTCATAAATAACTTTATAATTATTTAGTCACATAAATACACGATGCATTTTATGATTATTACAAGAGTAAATGTATTAAGTAATGAATTTGTAGTGTAGTAAACAGGAAACTGTTCTGATTGGCTGTTCGGTCCCTTCCCAAACTATGGTGTGGGGAGGTACTCGGGCAGCGCGCATTCTACTAGTAGCAGCAATACCGTTCACACCATTTTTCAAGTATCTAGATATTTTAAGAATTATCATAGTTAATTAGATAATATAGAAATTATTAAGAAGTTCTGGTGTTTGATTCTTTTAATACATAGAACTGAAACTCATTTTTTTTTTATCAAACCTATACGTGTGGGGTATCTATCAAAAGGTATTTGAAAATGATGTTGAGGTTTCTTATATAATTTTTTTCAAAACTGAATAGTTTGCGCGAGAGACTTTTCCAAAGTGGTAAAATGTGTCATGTGTCATGTGTGTGTAGACGACATGATAGTCCAGTGGGTAGAACACCCGCCCGTAAACAGAAGGGCGTGAGTTCCAATCCTGGGTCGGGCCTACACCAATTTGTCTTTTCTAAAGTCATATGTGTGGTTAATTTATCATGGTTGTTAACGGTGAGGGAAAACATCGTGAGGAAACCCACATGGCTGAATTGTACTTAGTCATGTGACAATGTATTCGTACAAAACGGCGATAGGCCTGCCCCCTATCACGTGAGTACACTGTCTAAGCAAAACGTGGGTAACTTCTCTGGACACTAGATGGCGCTGCCATGTGAGTTCAGAAGTATTGGTACCTCTGCCAACCCCTTCGGGGATAAACGGCGTGAACGTTTATGTTATGTTATGTTATGTAAAATGTGTGTCCCCCCCACCGTAACTTCTAAAATATGGGCATGATAAAACTGAAAAAAAATATATGATGTGTATTACTATACAAACTACTAACGAAAATTGGTTTGAATGAGATCTAGCCCGTAGTTCTATTTTTAAACGTCATAAATCAAATGACTTACCTAATTTATTAATTTCACTGAAATATATAACAATAATTTTACTATCACAGGCCTTACGCATAAAACGTGAACCATTGTTTTCTTATAGTAAATCAGTGATAAGTAAATAACATTTTAAACTAAACATTTTAAACTTGTATATTACTATGTTACCTACCTGCTGCTAGCGCTGCTACGGAACCCTTCATTAGCGAGTCCATCTCGCTCTTGGCCGCTTTTACACGTTTTAGTAGTGTTTGCGTTTCCTACCTCCGAATTTTTCACTAATTCGGAAGGCCACTTGTCAAATCAAATCAAATCAAATCAATCGTTTATTGCATTCATCAATGAGTATAACAGTTCTTATTTCATAATTTATAACAGTTCTACATTGAAGACCCGGTGGGGCACAGCAATTTCTTATATCTAAGTTATTTTACAATTAAACTAAATAGGAGAGGAGGAGGAAATTCAATAGACGAAATTATAACTTTCATTCTCACACAAACACACACAAAACAAATACATACACAAGCACAACTTTAGCATATACATTTTCATGTAATATTGGCCGTTTCTAGCACTCTTTCATCCCAAATTTCTTCTAAGTACTCTGTTATGCTGTAATAGCACTTACTGATCAAGAAAAATTTTAGTTTTGTTGAAAATTTTGCATATGGTTCTATATTTTTTAACGAGTTTGGAAGATGGTTATATATTTTAATTGACATGACGAATGGGCTAGACGTGTGTAGAGTTAATTTTGAAATTGGAAGGGTCAGTTTATTTCTATGCCGAAGTGAGTAATACGTCTGAGATTCATCGCGATTCTTGTACAGTTCTTTGTTATTTCTGACAAATTTACACATTTCCATAATATAAATAGACGGAACAGTAAGTATTTTGTTATTTCTAAAATGCGGTTTACAGCTTTCGAGTTGTTCGATGTTAACAATAATCCGAATCAATTTTTTCTGCAATGTAAGTAAGGCTGGAGCTTCCGTACTGTTTCCCCACAATATAATGCCGTAACTGAGCCAGGAATGGGCGTATGCATAGTATACGGCCTTAGCGGTTTCAAAATTTGTTGTTTTTTTAATTTCATTTAAAGCATAAACAAATCTACTAATTTTCGATACTATTTTATTGATGTGACTTTTCCAGTTAATGTGCGTGTCAATATTAATACCTAAAAGCGAGAATTCGTCAACTACATTTAATTTGTTATTGTTAAACTCATAAGTTAGATCGAAAGTCGTTTTTTGCGGAGGGTGAAACACCATTAATTTTGTTTTTTTGAAATTTATTTCAAGGTTATACGCCTTCATCCAATTTACAATTTTATTCATTAATGTATCTAGTATTTCCTTAATTTTGTAGTTATTTTGGCAACTTATTAAAAGAGAAATGTCATCGGCAAACAAAACACTAGTTACGCCTACTATTTTGGGTAGCTCATTAATATACATGAGAAACAATAGGCAACCTATAACACTTCCTTGTGGAATAGACGCAGTCATTTGTTTCTTTTCTGATCTCACCATTTTAATTTCATTTGTACTTTTGTCGTAGGTTTCGAGCTCTACTAATTGTTCTCTTTTTGATAAATATGAGACAAACCATTTGTGGGCAACACCACGTATTCCTAAGTTGTGCAATATTTCTAGGAGAATATCATAGAGGACTCTGTCGTAAGCTTTTTTCATGTCTAGCAATATCCCAACGGCATATTTTTTATTATTACATATATCAAGCACCGATTGTATGTATTTGAAGGTTGCTGTGATGGTCGATCTTTTTTTCCTAAATCCGTGTTGGCTCTCATTCAATATATTATATTTTTCACAAAATTTTTCTACTCGATTGCTCATCGCTTTTTCGAATATTTTTGAAAATGATGGCAATAGCGCAATTGGACGATAATTATCTACATCTTTTACTTTATTTTGTTTAGGAACAGGCACTATAATAGCAGTCTTTAGTTGATCTGGGAAAATACCATGTTCAAAAGACTGATTAACTAGCATAGTAATAGGCCATGTCAATTCATCAGCACACGCTTTGATCAACGTTGACGGTACTTCGTCTATTCCATGACTAAACTTGTTTTTTAAGTTTTTAATTAATCTATTGATTTCTTGAAAAGAAGTGAGGCAGAGGTATATTGTATTTTCTACTCTAGTGGTGTCGAATCGGCTACCTGATGACTGTTGAGCAGGGATTGCATTATTTTGCCCTAGAGAAGCGAAGTGATCATTAAATATTTGTGCTATTTCAAAAGGACTGGTAATTATATTGTTATTAAAGTTTAAATTTATATTTTGTTTTTCTTTCTTAACATTTTTATTTGTTCGCTCTTTAATAATTTTCCACATAGTTTTTATTTTGTTTTTAGATTTTTTTAGAATTTTTATGAAGTTATTTTTCTTTGATGTATTGACAAGCTTTTTAAAGTTTTTTCATACAGTTTACAATGTGATTTCAATAGTTGATTATTGGTGGTTGATACAAAGGATCTTAATAATCTTTTATGACGACAAGATATTCTAATCCCAGTAGTTAGCCAGCCTTTTTTACAGTTATTTTTTAATTTTACTTTAATTTTGGGGATAGTTTTATTTAGCACATTTTTTATAGTATGAATAAAACTTTCGTAGTTTTCATTTACACTTACATTTAAATTAATGATATTTGTCCAAACAATGTTTTGAATGGAACATTTAAATTTATTTATATTAGCTGAACTAAATATTCTTTTTTGTATAAACCATTCATTTTGAGGTTTTGGTTGCGGCAACGTTAGACTTATTATAGTAGCCTTATGGTCTGAAAACCCAAGCTCTTGTACCGTAAAAACATTAGTATTATCCGAAAAATTTGTAAATATTAAGTCTAAGCAAGTTAACATATGGGTAGGTCCTGCTATGTTTTGTTTGAAATTATATTCTAGCATACAGTTCAAAAACTTACGAACTTCAGGCTTCTTAGACAACATATCTATATTGAAATCCCCTCCAATAACAACTTTTCTCGAAGAATATTTTTTTACTATGTAATTCAAGGCTAACCTTAACTGAGTGTAAAATATTTCCTCCTCTCTTCTATTCCAGTACATTACTATTATAATTAAATTTTGTTCAGGCAGCTCGGCTGCACTCATTTCTATTATATATTCAACGGAAAATTCCGAGATATCCAATATTTCAATGGCTCTAAATTTTTCTTGAATAAACAAACAAACACCTCCTCCACGGTGATTTTTTCTGCAAAATGATGAAGTTATTTTGTATCCTGTAAAATTGACTAGATCCAGTTTGCCCATCGAAAGCCAAGTTTCACTTACACAAAAGGCTTGGTAGTCATTTTCATCTAAAAATGATTCTATTAAATGAAGTTTATTGTTAATACTTTGCGCGTTTTGATAAATAATCCTAAATATTCCAGGTGTATCCTTAGCCTCGAAATGTATGATTTATTGTTGTATTCCCCTTGTTATGAGTTATATTTTGGGTATCTTCAGTCTCTGCCACTTTATCTAGTTTTCCGTTAATATAGAGTTCTCCATTTCGTACTACTGCATGATTTCCATTTTTCCGTGCTCGATGTAGCTTTTCTAATAATTGTCTCCTTTTTCTTCTACCAGTTTCATCCAAGTATTCAGAGACAGACAATCCTACATTTTTTAAGTAGCCGGAATTATTGAGCAAGTACCTTTTCATTTTTTTACTAATCAATTCGATCACAATTGGTCGCGGCCGATTCCCGTATCTTCCTATACGAGTGGCTTCTT
The DNA here is from genome assembly GCA_963576735.1 of Bedellia somnulentella. Classification (NCBI taxonomy): domain Eukaryota; kingdom Metazoa; phylum Arthropoda; class Insecta; order Lepidoptera; family Bedelliidae; genus Bedellia; species Bedellia somnulentella. Next base: position 8,990 of record CAUYWD010000393.1, on the reverse strand, counting down.
CTATGTAGCCGGTTATGTCCACATTCAGTAACTCATAGAAAGCGTTTATAAGTTTCTGGTTCAAAGTATATTCATCTTCATCATAACCTTCATTTAAACCGTATATTACAATTTTTCTTTGGTTTTCACAAGAATGAGAATTAACAAAGGGCTGTGTTTGGTTTTGTCCAATTTGGCTTAATAAGTGTTGTACCTGAGATTCTAAATATTCTTTTTCTTTTTCAAGTGTTTGTACTACCTTTTCAATCTTACCTATTTTGTTAGCCATGTTTTCTTGTTCACGTTTTAATGTAAAAAGTTCTGATTTAAAGTCTTTTTTCATGTCTTGCAGGGAACATAAGATCTTAGCTTCAAGTTTAGATGTTATTTCTGTTACAAGCGAGTCGTAATTAATCTTTAATTTCTTATCTAAGAGGTCGCTCAGTTGGTTTAATGATACAAATTGTTCATTTTTATGACTACTCCCTGCAATTGGAGAGTCTGGATTTAAAGTATCTCCTAAAAAACTGTGGTCGGAATCAGTCTCTGTGGTTGGCAGAACAGAAATTCTTACGGGCGTATTATCGTTTTTTAGACGTTTTAAGGAGTTAAGGCATTCCGGACATTGCCAGGTTGTGTCATAATGATGTAAATTGGACTTGTATTGAGTTGTTCTTATTCGAAGACACTTGTAATGATATAAAGCTATGTTAATGTGTTGTTTACATGCAATACAGTCCATAATAGTAAGTTGAAGTGAATACTTGCGATAGTCTGAGCAGATATATTCGTCCTCTTCTCACTCGGCCGTCTCCTTTGGCTGTACAGCTTACGGATGTTCAATGCCTGTTGATATTCACTAACGAAAGATCGCGCGATTTTGGATCTTAAAACTTCTGTTTACGACTCTAAACGTTACTGTTATAAATTATAAAGTCATCCGTATCACATAAAAGATTGTAAACACACTATACTGAAGTCATGTGCACTAACTATATTGAAAATAATGTTTTCCACCGATAATGTAAATATTATCTATTTTTAACAGATTTTATAATCGCAGACGAGAAAAAACGTCTATCTTTGTCGTCGTCTAACTTGTCTATCTTTTCAGATAGAATGCAAATGTTGAAAACGCCTATCACATAATTTAAATCTTTTTGTTCATGAAAACCTCATGTGGGGATTATTACTAATAAATAAAGGAAAGAAAAATTTCGACACAGGCGGGATTCGAACCCGTGACCTCGGGTATACGCCCCCGTCGCTCTTGCCAATTGAGCTACCGTGTCAATGGCTGCCAGCGCGAAATTCTTCTATCCTTTATTTCTTTTACACGTTTTAGTAGTGTTTGCCACATGAGGTTTTCATGAACAAAAAGATTTAAATTATGTGATAGTTAGGCGTTTTCAACATTTGCATTCTATCTGAAAAGATAGACAAGTGGCCTTCCGAATTAGTAAAAAATTCGGAGGTAGGAAACGCAAACACTACTAAAACGTGTAAAAGAAATAAAGGATAGAAGAATTTCGCGCTGGCAGCCATTGACACGGTAGCTCAATTGGCAAGAGCGACGGGGGCGTATACCCGCCCAAGCAACACGAAAAGCCCTCTAACTATCTTTTTCTATACCTATGCAGAGCTTAAAGCCCGTAAAAGCTCGTATATAAGTTTGCCACACGTCTTAAGGCTTTATATTGGCACTCCAAAATCATTCTAACGCTCTAAAGCCGCATAACGGTCAGATATTGGAATAATTCAATCCAGTTTTGCGGCTCTTAGTGGATTCAAGTACCATTGGCCGTATAATGGCATTAATCTGTCGTAATATCATGCCAAAAGCCGCGTAAACTCATGAAGATATACATAATAAATGTCTAAAGCCGTACATTAGCACGACAGGATGCTAATTTACGGCTAGCATTTCAAAGGTCAACTGTGTGTTGTTTGAACGGCTAACAGCAAATCAACCAGATATAATTGGCTTATTTTAAGGCCTCAAGCCGTATTTGCATCCATTTTGATGCATTTGTCAACCATTAGGCAGCCATGAGAAGGAAAATATTTGAGGTTATCTTATTATTTCTAAAAAATGGAGACAAGTGCGAGTTGAATTCGCGTGAAGAGGGTTCCGTACGATGTTACCTATCATGTTTTTTTTAAATCTGACTTAAATTTGTTTGTGCTAACTAAAAAAAGTATGAATGGTCCCTGATTGGAGAGGGATATTACTAAATATAAAGTTTCCATTAAGAAAAGAAAAAAAAAAGGAAAAAGTTTTCACAGAAAAATAGTATGAAAAAAGGAATTCAACAACATATAAATCATATATATTTTTTAATACCTTTATAATATTCACATATCACATATTATTTGGAAAGCGAGGGTTTTTTTTCAACTTCAAGGATCTCCAAATTGTAATAATGGTGGCACCATTTCGTTAATATTTTATGATGCATAAAGATCAACATTCTAATCTATTTCCTCTAAGAGAAATAATCCTTTGTGTTATGCTGGCACTTAAATTTAAACTCCTCAAACAACTATAACTACTAATATTAAGCCAACAAAACTCAAATTATGCTCGGAATGTACAATTATTTTATCATTTCACACATTTTTTCCTTAAAAACTACAATAAATCGAAGGCGCGTGAAAATTTTCAATGGAAACTATACAGACATTCACAGTAAAAATCAAAGCGCAGTAATTTAAGCACAGAATAATAGTTAAACTAATACTAACAGTTTATAATTTATATTTTTATAAAATAAATATGGTTGTCAAGTCACTTCACTCTCACTGCCATCGTCGTTCATCAATTGACATAAATGAATCACGTTTAATTGATAATATCACCTTTGCCGTTGTGTTAGAGATAATTTTGCAATGACACTGTAAAAATAGTTTCATGCCGTTGGCCGTATATTTGACAGATACAATGCTATTGGCCCTTTGAATGACCATTATGAGTCTTTTCTAATGCAGTTGGCCCGTATTTTGACAACAGCAGTGCTTTTTTGCGGCCTTTGGCTTGTTGTTCGAAGCAAAAAATGCTCTTTTACGGCCATTCGCCTTTTCATTGTCCAATATAATGTTTTTTTACGGCCGTTAGCCGTAATTAACTCATGCAAATGCCAATGTACGTTCTAAAGCCGTAAAATTTGTGCCCAAATAAGCCGTATAGTAGCCGTATAGCCGTATATATGCCTTTTACACAACCAGTTCAAAATGCTTAAAGGATACAGCAATGCCTTGATTTGGCTGATATGCGGCTTCGACGTGTTTTTTGGGCGAGGTCGCGGGTTCGAATCCCGCCTGTGTCGAAATTTTTCTTTCCTTTATTTATTCTTTATTTATTAGTAATAGCTATATATATTAATAATTAGCTCGGCGATGCAGCTCGCCACTCATCACGCCGTGGTTCCTCGCGGGGCGAAATGTGGGCTAGAGAGACCCGCTTCAGTACGTTGAATGTGTGTGGAGGGATGCATGAAAAATTAGATGAAGTATGTATGATAATGGATGAAAGAAAAATAGATTTTCTGTGTGTGAATGAAACGAAGCGAAAGGAAAAAGAGGTTTCACAACTTGGCAACATTACAGCGATCTGGTCAGGCGTGGCTGACAGCGACAGGGCTTGCCAAGGCGTGGGACTTCTGATATCTGAAAGGATGGCTCAGTGTATGAAAGGTTACGAATGTGTGAGTCCAAGGCTCCTGTGGCTAAAGGTGCAAATAGGGCTTGTCCGGATGCGCATAATTTGTGTGTATGCTCCGGACATGTCTAAGTCACTTTCCGAGAGGGAGGAGTTTTGGAATTTGTTATATGATGTTGTGAATGGGTGTGATCAGAATGAGAGAATTGTAATGTTAGGAGATTTTAATGGCTGGGTTGGTGTGTCACGCAACGGTTGTGAAAAGGTTTTAGGAAAGTACGGTGATCAAAGGGTGAACGAAAATGGCGAGAAAGTTATTGAGGTATGTTTTGGCGAGGAATCTTTGTGTTACAAACACATTGTTTGAACACAAAGATATCCATATGTATACAAGACAGAGAGGAAACGAGAGAAGTATGATTGATTTTGTGATTGTTGATGAAAGGCTGAGAGCAAAGGTTGTTGACACCAGAGTCTATAGGGGCACGAATGTTGGCACAGATCACTTCCTTGTTATATCTAAGAGGTCTGTGCACGCGTTGGCGTCATAGGGCCAAAGTGTCAACAACGGATCTTGCGAGAATAAAAGTGGAGAAATTGCAAGATGATGAAAAGATCAGTGATGAATACGTGAAGAAATTGGATGATAGACTAAGTTGCGTGGAGATGAGGGATGAAATGGAAATAGAAGAAGTATGGAATGTGCTCAAATCGACAATGGTTGAATGTGCGACGGAAGTATGTGGATTGTGTAAAAGGTCAAATAGACCACCAACAAGTTGGTGGGATAAGAGTGTGAAAGAGGCAGTCGAAGATAAGAAGAAAGCTTGGTTAGATTTACTAGCGGTCAGAGCTAGTAAACGAATGGATGCGAGAGTAACAGATGATGTAGTGAAAAATAGTGAAGATGAATATAAGAGAGTTAAGAATGAGGTTAAGAAGAAAATAGAAAAGAAAAAGCGTGATCTGATAGAATGGTGTGAGAGGAAACTCTCTGATAATTTCCGGAATAACCAAAAGTTGTTCTGGAAATATGTCCGGAAAGAAAAGGGAGTTTCCCAAAACACGAGAGTGAATGTAGTGAAAGATGATCAGGGTGAATTGGCGACGGATGAAAGTAGCATGAAACGAGTATGGAAGAACTATTTTGAGGGACTTTTTGAAAAAGAGGACGCATCCGTTTCTTCGCCAATCGACAGTAATGTTGATTGGAACGGGTGCCTTGAGTGAAAGTGAGATCAGTATGGAAGAAATAATGTAAGCAATGAAGAGTATGAAATGCGATTGATGGTAAGGATGTGGAACAGGTGAAGGAGTTTGTATATCTGGGAAGTTTGTTTACAAGGGATGGAAAATGTGATGAAGATATTGAGAGAAGAGTGAAAAAGGGTAATGCGATTAATGGAGCATTGGATAGCCTAATGTCTAGTCAATCGGTGTCCGAAAGGGCCCGAATGGCTGTGCATGATGCCGTTCTTGTTCCTACGATTATGTATGGCAGTGAATGTTGGGTGTGGCAGAAGAAGCATGAAAGCAGAGTGAATGCAGTAGAAATGAGGTCCCTCAGAAAAGTATGTAATGTTAGGTTATGTGATCGTGTGAGGAACGATGTGATTCGTAAAAGGTGTGGTGTAAAAGATGATATTGTAAGTAAGATAGAAAAAGGAATGTTGAGATGGTTTGGGCACATCGAGAGGATGGATGATAGGAAATTGGTAAAAGGTATCTATAGAGCTAATGTGGAAGGTAATGTTAGTAGAGGACGGCCACGAAAGACACACTTGGACCAAATTGAAAGTGTGCTCAAAAAGGCAGGCGTCCGAAGTATGAAGAATAAAAGAGCATGTATGAAAAGATTGATGGATGTAGACGAAGCAAGAGAGGTTTGCCAGGATCGTACGAAGTGGCGATCGATAGTCTCTGCCTACCCCAATGGGAATTAACGGCGTGAGTATATGTAGTATATGTATGTTATTAGTAATAATCCCCACATGAGGTTGTCATGAACAAAAAGATTTAAATTATGTGATAGTTAGGCGTTTTCAACATTTGCATTCTATCTGAAAAGATAGACAAGTGGCCTTCCGAATTAGTAAAAACTTCGGAGGTAGGAAACGCAAACACTACTAAAACGTGTAAAAGAAATAAAGGATAGAAGAATTTCGCGCTGGCAGCCATTGACACGGTAGCTCAATTGGCAAGAGCGACGGGGGCGTATACCCGAGGTCGCGGGTTGGTCCCGCCTGTGTCGAAATTTTTCTTTCCTTTATTTATTCTTTATTTGTTAATTATCAAAACCGTTTATTAGTAAATGTTTAATTATGCCATATGCAATAGTTTTTTTTAAATTTATTCTTTACTAAACGATATGGTGAATTTATGTCAAAAATTTACACAGAGACATTAACTTTTATTAACTATCAGTTTTGACATATTTTTGTAAATTCATGTACTTAATTCACACATGGCTGTAAATCCGAAAACGGGGTAGCCAAAGGTAAAAATAAATATTCATCAGCCGTTTTCGGAAGATCAGTGGGGAAAGATTGTAAAATAAGGTTGCTGGTGGTGGGTGTCCAACCGCATCATCCAACAATCACTTAAAATACTCCAATACCCTTGGTCACCTCTTACGAGACCCGCGGGAAGAAATTGTTAAGTGCTATTCTAAGCCTATAGATAGCTATAAAGTTAATGTATAATGTTTATATATAGCAACCGTGATAGCCCAGTGGGTAGAACACTCGGTTATCGTGCAAACGACTAGTGTTCAAATCCTCGGTCGGGCCTACACCAATTTGTCTTTTCTAAAGACATAAGTGTGGTTAATTTATCATCGTTGTTAACGGTGAGGGAAAACATCGTGAGGAAACCCACATGGCTGAGTTGTACTTAGTCATGTGACAGTGTATTCGTACAAAACGGCGATAGGCCTGCCCCCTATCACGGGTGTACACTGTCCATGCAAAACGTGGGTACTCTGAACACCAGGTGACAAAGTCACGTGATGTTCAGAAGTATTAGTACCTCTGCCAACCCCTTCGGGGACATTCGGCGTGAACGTTTATGTTTATGTTCATTATGTTTATATATAATGTTTCTTGTAAAATATCAACATATAAATCTAAAGTTATTAGAAAACTGGTCTAACCGCCAAAGTGCAAATTTCTGGCTAAAACCCAGCGCTTAGCTGAATATCAGCTTTCATTACGAGTTCTTTACAAAAATCTCATTTGCCCAACCCATAGTTTCTTTCTGAAGTCGTTTTTAATTAAAATGGCACATTCTTTTTTTTAATGACTTTTTCAACGACGCCATTGAGGCCGGATTATGCTCAACGGTTCCTGAATTGCCGCGAAAATTTGACCAAGGAGTTTCGTTAGCTGTTCTTTATTTAAATTATTTGTCTTTTCATTTAGTCGTTAATTATTTTATTTAAATTTACTTTTTTCTTTTACACTGTGTTGTATGCTTTAAAAGTAATTGTTGTTTATCTTTATAGATTGTTTTACTTACTTACGCTCAGGTTCATTGTTTCCAATATTCCCATTGGAGTAGGCAGGCCTTCAGAAATAGGAATTCTTAAACCAATTTTTGAAATAGAGTGGTGAAAATATTTTAAATATGAGATAGTTGGTAATGGTTTCACAGCCTTGTACGAGACCAACGGGAAGAAAGGAGTTAGTGCTATTCTAAGTAGACAATACACAACAATCTTTTCACAAACCGGTTTGGTTATCATGCATCATGCATCAAATAAAGCATCAGGCAAAATTCAATGTATTTCAAATATGTCTACCGAGTCTAAAAAATAATATACAAAAATAACCGGAAAACTAACAAATCCATAGGGCACTTAAAGTCGGTCACAATAGATACCAATCCCATATTCACATACGAAATGAAACCTTAAGCCTTATACATAAGATCAACCAAAATGCAATTTTATTATTACACAAAGGTCACAAATCACGGTGCCTATTCCAAATATCTCAACGAAACTAAAGAACTGCAATTCTTCCGTCTACTTCATTTAGTATACGCAAGAAAGAGATAGATGAATGTTTCAAAGTTCAATTTATTGGCGAAGAGTTCTAAATCAAAATGGCGTTTAGAAATGGTGGCATTTAGACGGGTCACGAGACTCAGAAAACATTTTATATCAAGAAATGGACACAATAAAAGGGGACAGCCAATTTCGGCACAACTCATTGGTGCTTATCTGACCTCAGGAAAGTTTCGGTCGTGACATCTCGGCGGCTGTCATATTTACGTTACATTGCGGTGGTGCTTTGATAACGAACTTTGAAGAGTTTTGAATTTGCTTTACAAATTACGTTGTTGCGAGATTGTTTGTGTTGAATTAACTGGGTATTTGTACAAATGAAGGGAAATGTTCTTATGAATAAGAATAACAACCAAAGTTAAACTCACTAAATAAATTAATCAATACTCGCAGCTATAAATCCCAAAAAGGGGTAGTCAGAAAAAAACATAGTTTTAAAAAAAATATATGTTAGTATTTACTTCATCTTAAGTATCTAATAATAAGGATAGTAATGTGTGTAGATAATGGATGACACATTTAAATTAAATAAAGAATGTGCTCAAAACGGCAGACGCCAGAAATGTACAGAATAAAAAGGGATGTGAAAATAATCAATGTCTATTGACATATTACTAAAGTTGCGATTGTTTCCCAGCACAATTTTTAAAAAGTGGTGATCGTTAGTTTCTTCCTATCGCGATGGGGCTTAAAACTCGATTATATATCTTTATGTCTAATAGAGCGAATGGTTGATTGAAGTTTATCAGCTATGTCTAAATCACCTATGCTATAGGTATGGGATTCAATCCTGGATGAGACCTGCATCGTAGTTTCATTTTAAAGTTATGCTTATGTGAGATTTTTTACGGTGTAAATCTGAGCATATTTTATAAAAAAAACTTGGTTTCCTTACTTCAAAGCGCTTATTTCAACAATTGCTTCGTCCGACTAGAAAATTAATTTTGGTGTTATGAAAAATTATTACTTGTGCTAAGGGTATTTATATTATATATATTTATATATAGAGATGCCTATATAATCATCATATCCCTCACTGCTATCGAACTCGCAACCTCCAGATCCAGTTCCAACGTTAGTAACGATAAAACAACTGAACAAATCTATTCAATGCCCGTTTGTAGAAAATAAACAGTATAAGTAGTATATATTCATACATATTTAAATAGTGCAGCGATTAAAAAGACTTAATTTCCTCTACCCATTGGCAATATCCGGTCCTGAAGTCGTCTTTGCTCGGCGACCACTGCCTCTGGCTATTTTGTTTTCAGATGATGCAATGCTGTT
>CAUYWD010000392.1:0-37830 GCA_963576735.1 Bedellia somnulentella | reverse complement strand
CTGCCATCTCATTCTAACCGTTATCGTGTCTATAAAATAGCGCTCGTCCTTGCTATACAGATGTGATAACCTTTTACCGTATCTTTTCTACCCTGAAGGAAAGAAATGAAATTTCAGAACTCTGGCTACACCTCTTCTTTTATTTGGCTTGATATATTTTTCCATGCCATGAGGGTATCGCTCGACTTGTCCGACCGTTTATAGATTTATTTAATTCGACGTCTTACGACTTGGTCTATCAAATTATTTCCGAATTTTGAAGATTGGGACACTGTATAATGTTTCACGTGTCTCCGAATTCGTTTGAAAGTGAGTTGAAAATGAAAGTGGAAATACCTAATATACAAAACTACCAAACATACAAAACAACCGACACAACGACACAGGCGGGAATCGAACCCGAGCTCGCGGGTTCGATTCCCGCCTGTGTCGAAAAATTTTTCTTTCCTTTATTTATTCTTTATTTATTAGTAATAATCCGAGAGGTTTTCATGAACAAAAAGATTTAAATTATACAAAACAATCTCTACCTTCACGTCTATCCATCTCTTTACTTACACTATGCAGTCATTAACTCAGTTGGGTTACTTGGACCACTCTCGTCCTTTTTCAATTGATTTCATTCGACAAATTCTTAAACATAATAAATAAAGGAAAGAATAAATAATAATCCCTACATGAACTTTTCATGAACAAAACATTCTAATTAAATTCTTAAACAGCTTTTACAAACCTCTTCAAACTCAAACATAAATCGCCACTGGTTCTTATTGGAGAAGTCACAGACTATCTATCGCGACTTTGTACGACTCTGGCAAGATTCGTTTTATTATTCTCTTTTATTCCCCAGACTTCGGACGCCTGTCTCTTTAAGCACATTGTATCAAATTAAGGCAACCAATACAATATTCAATTTAAAATACTAAACTATTTTTGATTTCTAGTGGTGGCGTTTTGTTATTACAGCTATAAAATTATAAAACCATAGGCTGACTTGGCAAACGTCGAATGTATTTTGTAACTTTTTAATATTTGCTGCTACTTTATACATTTTTCATAGTGTCTGTTTAAATAGTGTTTTGTACAGGAGTCGCCATACGGACTGCTTGAGTTTAACCATTGATCGATATGCACGGGTCCTACCAGGAGGGCAATTCTCACACGGTAGATATTATATCACTTTCGATATTTATAACTTTTGTGATATTTTGCGATCGATATTTGACTTGAGCTATTCTCACTCCATCCGATCGATATTTTTCTATTGAGAACCAGTCGATATGATGATATATATCAAAGGATGATATCGAGTGGTCACGATCAGACGATATGATGATATTTGAAGATGTCGTGCGAACGGTAGCCATTTTGTTTGAATATAGATAGAAAATTTAAATGTTGGTAAATATATTAAATGGATCATAGATCAAATAGTCTTAGAAGTTGTAAATAATGTCTACTTGGATCAACGTTAATTATATTATTAAAATATAAAAATATATTATTTTTCCATTATAAAATTTCCAAATCTAAATTCGGTTGTCGGATGGTCCATTTGGGAATTCAGACTTTGCTAGTTACCGGCAAAGTGCACTTAAAGGAAAATCTAAACAAACCAAAACATATGTAAATATTGACAGATATGAAGACCTTTCCATATCTAAGATGACAGTTAAACTGACCTTTCATTCAATTCATTCGCTTGGATCATTGATTACGGTCTTCGTTCTTTAATGTCTAAGGAAAAATTACTACCGTGTGCGAGAATACAGTTTCAATCTATCAATAGAAATATAATCACTTTGTGATATTTTGCACACGACATTGAACACTTGATATAATTTCTATGATAGTAATGATATCGAACTTGCGAGAATTGCCCTCCAGTCCTTGTATGTACCCAGTCGGTTCTTAAATACTATCACTGGCCATTTATTTTAAATATAGAACACCTAGACAAAAATATGAAGTGGTGTTCGATTTTCAACTATTTTTTAATACTAATCTGCTAAATCACAATTACATTCATTATTTTTTACGATGGAGTGGACTCGTAAAGATAACTGAGTAACAGTAATTGCATTGCATCGTTGCGGCCGTCCACCAAAGACGATATTCAACTTGCTTCAAAAATTAAAAACCACGATGAGTTTCGTATACCGTACCATTAAGAAGTACAATGAAACCTCTAGTGTCTGCATTGAAGACCGGCCGCGAAGATTGAAGGCTTTTGTGAAAAATAGTAGCAATCGTTTTGAATAAATTTTGTGTTTAATGTAAGCTAATTAAGATACCTTTTATTATTTTTTTAAAATAGTTTTTGAATATCATTACTAATTTTAATTATATAGCCAATTTTGTTTGTGACAGAATTTAAGCACCGACTAGGTATATACTATACTATTCATTCGTTGCTTAAGGCAAAACTGTGAAAGAGTGCGGTGTCCCTAAGCAAAGCAGCTTATAATAAGAAAATTCGCTTCCCATCGCGTCGCATCAGTTTTGTGGTACAAGCCCTTAATCCACGTGTGTACCTCAAAGAATTATATACCACAAAAATATGTTCCTCTCTGTCTTTTCTAAACCAAACTCTTCTTTACAGGTAGGCAGTGCTCGCTGCGGTTCTCCCGGCGCCGGCCCCTTATCGCCGGCCGAAGCCCCTCGATGGCCCAACCACCACGCACACCCGTTACACCACGCATTGTTAGCTGCCACTGTTAAACGATCGCATGAGCTGTAAGTTCATATTATCATGTACATACATACATACATATGCGCTTGTAGACTGTTTTTACGCGACAATGCGTAAGCGGTTCGGTTACGGGACAGCCGCAACACAATACTAGGTATTATCGGGGCGAGTTGGATTGTCCCTATTTGGAACACTGTTGTGCCCTCCATGCCCCATGTGTAAAAAAGGACAGGGCTTTGTAAATATATTATGTTTTTAAGCCTTTTACTAACACTAATGCGAGTCTTTGTTACATAAATAAAGTATGAAATTACTATTATATACTCATTGCTATAAATCCCTAGAAGAGGTAGCCAGCGCTTCGGAACAAAAAAAATCGATAGCCACTTTTGGAAGTTGAGTGGAGAAAAGACTGTATAGTAAATGTTTTTGATGATGAGTCTGCAACTACATCGCCCAAAAATCACTTAAAAAGCACCAATACCCTTAGTCGACTCTTACGAATAACCATGGGGAGAATTGGGGTAATAATAAACTTCTTCACATCATTGAAAGTATTTTTTTGTTGCAGTGAATAAATGTGTTCTTTCTTTCTATTTTTAACTCAGAAATTGCTTAGCCACTTTTGGAAGAAGAAGAAAAAGTTCAGAAAAAGATAGTTAGTAATGGTTCTGTAACAATCAATTAAAAGATGTAATTTAAATATTTGAATCTGAAAATGTCAAGAACAGTTGTGTCGACGAAGGGAGAGCGGCAGAATAACAGCGTCTGCCCTTTATAGGGCAGGCACTATGCTGAGCCGTACCCTTTTTCAGTTTTCTGCAACTAATTTTGTAAATTTTAAATGAATGTTCTTTTTGTATCGCAGTTAATAGAAATAAATGTATTTCCATTCATTCATTCATGCATTCATTCATTCAAGAAGCTCAACCAAATCTTGATCAGCCCGGCTTGTACGAGCGGTATTTAAACTAGTTATCGCGTGGGATAAAGCAGCCATCTCTTACGCACTTACTTTTTTTTTTTTTTAAATTATTTATTCATTATAAAGACAAAATACATTATACAATGGTTATATCGTGGTCACTTAATCCTCTTCTAAGGTTTAATGGTGACCACCGTCCCCCACTCTTACATTGTAAATCACAGTTGATTGTATTGCGTCTTAGTGACGTTCTCTATTTAAGAAATATGATTATAAATATAATTTACTTATAAATTTATATACAATGCTGACTGACCATCGTAACATGGCCCAATTTCACACGCCGCGGATGATACCCGCGTGACAGATGAGGCAAGAATTCTATAAGAGTTCATGGCTCATCTGCCCCACCGGCACCCTCCGCCACCTGTGAAATCGGCCCTGTTTTACATTGTTGTTGGAAATATCTTTTAAATATAGTTTTACATTTGTGGTTGTCCACTTAGTATCGTATACGGCCATCTCGTTCTAACCATTAACGTATTGATAAAATAGCGCTCGTGGTTGCCCTGCTGGTTACGCCCTTTATCCCGAAAAGTATGGTATTCTTATCATTAGTTATTTTTATATCCATATTCGGTCAGAAGGGCAAGCACAAGCGCTATTTTATCGATACGATAACGGTTAGAATGAGATGGCAGTATACGATACTAAGTGCGTAAAAGATGGCTGCTTTATCCCACGCGATAACTAGTTTAAAAACGGCTCGTGCTTGCATTGTTGAGTCATTTCCTATAAATTGTAATGTTTTTACACGCTTCATCTCAAAGGAATAAAGATGTGTAAGTATAATTTAATCTTTTTTATGTTCCACAGAATCGGTTTATTGGCAAGTTACTTTTATTTCAATGGATTTATTGATATGTATATCGATTACCTTAGATTGAAACATATAGATGTATATTTTTAACAAATGTGCAATTTGCATTACTCTCGTATTGATTGAGAATTAGTCAATGATAAAAATTAGCATTACTCAACTTTAATCTTTACTTCGTTTTATTGTGTCGTCTTATTAGAACATTGTTTTTTCGCGGATACATACATACATAGACTCACGGCTGTAATCTTTAGAAGGGGTAGCCGGAGCTAAGGAATTAGAAATTCCTCAGCCACTTTTGGAAATGTGAGTGGGGAAAAGATGCTAAAATGGAGGTTGTTGGTGATGGATCTCCAACCGCATCGCCCAGAAGTCCCTGAAAAACCCCAATACCGCTGTATGTATGTATGTCAGTCAGGACACATTTTTTACGATAGCTGCAATATCATTTATAAAATGGAAATATAGTATGTAATTCAGAGATAAAAATCAAAGAAAAGGAGATATTGGGGTTTAAAATGTCGCGTTTGAAGTTAAGTGTCTTATTCAAACTTATCACTCAAATTACCGTATTTTTCCTGTTAGAAAAATACGCCAAATGTGATTACAGATCCACACACATTTCTTGGCTGGTAAGGGCGTCGCTGTCATCGAAATTCGTATTGCCAGTAAATAAAATTTTACCATTATAAGGGAAATAATTTTATATCATGCAGGGTAATTTATTTATGTATTGAAATGTCTTAATAAAACAATTAAAATAATATTCATTCATTTAATAACTAGGTGCTCTGTAGTGTTGGCTTAGAATAGCACTACCCCATTTGCCGGTGGGTGTACGTAATAGGCGACTAACGGTATTGGGGCTTTTAAGAGACTTTTGGGTGTTGCGGTTGGAGATCCATCACCAAAAACCTATATTTTACCATATTTACCCCACTCAGCTTTCCAAAAGTGGCCGAGGAGTTTCTAATTTCTTAGCTCTGGCTACACCTTCTAGGGATTCACAGTCGTGAGTATATGTATGTATGTATGTAATAACTATCATTGTAAGTAAACAATGTCTACCGGAATGACTGTGTATCCTAAATTTGCTGATCTTACCTCCTAAATATTGTCTGCAAACTATTTCATTATTTTATACTCAAGGATCTGTTATTTGTGACACTCAGAGTTGATAAGTGGGTAACTACATAAAATGATTTTTTTAATCCTGTAAATCAGAGGCTTACCTTGTCGTGTTCTGTCTTTTACATTTCATATTCACACATAGATCCCCTAAAAAGGTGGCACAAAAAAAAAAATCTAAACATCAGATATCGTTTGGGTCATTCATTTTGCTGGGTCAGTGAATTTATGGGCACTTTTCTATTTATGTTAACAGCCTTATATTTTTATATATATGTCAGAGAGTTATGACTTAAGAAGTAACACATTGGTACGTCCCCGCATAAGAATTAGAACCCACTCATCAGTGTATACGAAGTGAAATCTTATTCGGGAGTATTTCTCCACTTCCCGTGACCCGCATCGCTATAATCATGTGCGCACAACTCTTCAGACAGTGTTAGCCTACCTACCTAAAATTTAACAAAATAAGTAATAATTTTATTTAATTTTTATATCAAATACTGGAAATAAAAGCGTTTATTAATAAGCAAAGATACATGATAAAAATAATTTACTTTAAAAAAAGTTTCCACTACAAAAAATATTAATGAAAGTGATAATTTATTATATACGTAGGTCACCCTATAATTTTTATTTAGTTGAGAACTAACTGACAATGACAGGCCGAAATTTCAAAATGGCGACAGTAGTACCAGTGTTGCCACCGGTCAAGAAAAGATTGTGGATCTGTACTCAGCTTACTGCTATCTACCTAACATCAAACGCTTTTCCACCGTTTGGCAAGTATAGTAAATTCAGCCAGTGTCACCAAACTAATGCCATATCTGATATTCCAGTGATGGGCGACGCTGGTCAGTCGCATCACTGCCATCTTCAGGATACGGAACCACGCCTGGAAGCTCTAGTCTCTCGGTGAGTATTATTTGTTTTATTTCTGACGAAATAGTCTAACTTCACTTTTCTAAATTTTATATGTACTCAATATAAATCACGTACATATCTACAAAATACATGCATACATTAACTCACGGCTTTAAATCCCGAAAAGGGGTAGTGCAAGGTTTTAGAATAAAAATTAAGTGACTTTTAAAAATTGATTGGGGGAAGATGTTAAAAGTAAATTATATAGTCGCGTCGCCCAAAATCACTTCAACTCTAACATTAACCCAACAACTAATACCCTTAGTCGCTGCGTACGAATACCCACGGCAAGAAATGGGGTAGTGTTATTCAAAGCCGACATAACACAGCTACTATTAAATACTACTTACATATATCACTTAGCATATAAATACTTAAAACTAAAATTATATGCAATAATGTAAGGGAAGCAAGAGAGGTTTGTCAAGATCGTACTAAGTGGCGATCGATAGTCTCTGCCTACCCCAATGGGAATAATGGGCGTGAGTATAAATAAGTAAGTAATAAGTGATTTATGTCAGCAATGTTAAATGACATTTAAAATTACAGTTCATACATCTAGTCAAGTGTACATAGATACAAATACTCACGGCCATAAATCCCAAAAAGGGTTAGCCACACCTTCGGAGCTAGAAACTCCTCAGCCATATTTGGAAGTTGATTCGGGAAAAGGTGGTAGAAATAAAGTATAGTTGGTGAAGTATCGAGTATAATAAGCATGATAAAGTATATCACAAATCAAATAGATTGTTAGAGCAGTGACGACAACGTTGAAAAATGTCTTCAAAATCAGATTCACAGCGTTTGAATTGCCGTGTAGTGCCGGCAGAATGTCGCTACCCCTTTCTACCCACGGGTGTCGTAAGAGACTAAGGGTATTGGGGCTTTTTATTGGATTATTGGGCGATGCGGTTGGAGACCCATCACCAATTTATTTTTACCATCTTTTCCCCACTCAACTTTCAAAAGTGGCTGAGGAATTTATGATTCCTTAGCTCTGGCTACCTCTTCTAGGGAAATATAGCCGTGAGTAAATGTAT
Source organism: Bedellia somnulentella (assembly GCA_963576735.1). Lineage (NCBI taxonomy): Eukaryota > Metazoa > Arthropoda > Insecta > Lepidoptera > Bedelliidae > Bedellia > Bedellia somnulentella. The sequence goes on along the minus strand of CAUYWD010000392.1, from coordinate 30,241 downwards.
GTATGTGAAGTTTGAATGTCAAAGGTTCTTAAAGTTCAACATAGCTATAAATTCCAAAGAGAGTAGCACGTCCTTCAGAATTATAAATTTGTCAGATGCTATTGGAAGATAGGTAAAGAATATATTATAAAGTTAACGAGGCTGGTGGTAGGTCATCAGTCACATCACCCAATAATCACCCAAAGTGACTAAGATCAATCGTCAAAGTTTCTCAAAGTTCTTACATACATATATACTTCTAAAAGGGTGCTGCTGTGGAGTTTCGGCTTAGAATGGCACTACCCCATTTCTTCCGGTGGGTGTACGTAAGAGACGACTAACGGTATTGGGGCTTTAAGGGCTTTTTGGGCGATGCGGTTGGAGACCCATCACCAACAACCTTTATTTTACCATCTTTTCCGCACACAACTTTCCAAAAGTGGCTGAGGAATTTCTTATTCCTTAGCTCTGGCTACCCCTTCTAGGGATATATAGCCGTGAGTATATGTATGTATGTTCTAAAAGGGGTAGCTAGAGTTTCATATTATGAAATTCCTCAGCCCTCATTATGAATTTGAGCACATCAATCGCCAACAAACTCTTAAAGAGCCCGAATACCTTAAGTCGCCTCTTACGAACCCGCAGGAAGAAATGGATTAATCCTATTCTAAGCTACAACACCACTGAGAACGTGTATTAGCTATAATAAAAAATAAGATTTTAACTCAACCCAATGTTCAAAATAAAATAATTCATATTTTAAATAGGCTATTTGACTGTAATATAAATATATACTTCTTTTATTTCATCAGTCTTAATATTTCTTTTTTGGAGCAATATGTAATAATGCGAGATAAAAATATTATTAAGCATTATTTCACTTTGATGCAACTGTCACGTGACTAAAAACCAAGGATACTCTACACTAGGGATCGGCCCTAAACACTCTCGGAGCGTAGCAGGGGGCGTGGCCTATTGGCACTTAAAATGGCTGACCTAGGGATGTATCATGAAAGAATCAGAGTAGAAAATAGCGATAAATTTGCCAACATGTTTATGTAGAAATAATTTATAACAACAGTGGGCACATACTTTTATATTGATCTAGATATTTTAACACCAGTTTTAAACCTTCGTTTCGCCACCATGGATCACACATCACCATGGATTTAACTCATGAACAATTTCGAGCGATAATTTATTATGATTTTCGGCGTAGGGTAAGTTTTTAACACGCTTTTATTAGGTCGACCTGTATGTATGTAACTATGTAATCAAATCTAAGAAAACTAATTTAACCATCTTCTAAAGGTCATAGCGTTATAAAAATTGGCAGTTGTATGTGATGTCGATGACAATACAATAATATGGTACTGTCAAGCTGATCTGATGATGATGGAAGATATGAACTGGAACTTCATGATGGATTATCGTATCATAGCCGTGTTTGGACTTGTTAAAAAGGTCTTGTAATGAACGTTGACCATGATTAGGTTTCAAGGTCTGATGATGAAGCCGGAAGATAGGCACTAGCATTCCATGATGAAATATCGTATCATAGCCGTGTTTGGACTTGTTAGAAAGGTCTTGTAATGAACCTTGACCACAATTAGGTTTCAAGGTCTGAATACAATAATATGGTACTGTCGAGCTCATCTGATGATGGAGCCGGAAGATATTAACTGGAACTTAAGGTGCCGTTAGTGCAGCGAACAGAGTTTTTGAAACATTATAATGCGTATGTTTATAACAATATGGTTTTGAAAAAAATACATCAAAATCTTGAGGCTTTTCTGCTGTAAAATTGGCGATTCGAAACATGATTAATACATTTGCGCTCGATAGAAAAAAATCGCCAACATACCTCTAATTACACTCTTTAAAATGGTTTTATATTTTATTTATTTTACCTACTTACATATAACTTGCATCATAATTTGAGCATTTGTATTTCTAATAATAATTGGCGATTAGTTTTCTTTTTTAATAAATTCAATAAAACAAATATTTTAAAAACATCGATATCCGCAGTCCTACTCGTGCCCGAGCGCCGCCCGCCGCCCGCTCAGTGCTCGGCGAGCTGCTTTAGGGGATGGACCTATGTCGCGCGCGCCTTGTGTTACAGATCTTACAAATTACGCGCGTGCGGCGCCGTTAGTGTGCGAGTGACCTATCTGTATACGATGCGCGTCGATGTAGGCGTGAGAGTGACCGTGCGTACGGTTAGCATTAGCAAATATAAAAGAATTCATTCAATTCATAGATTGCACTCATTTTTATATTTTATTGTTTAATTTATTAGGAATGGGAAAAAGAACAAAACCGTTAAAGTAACTTCTAATTTCAATTAATAATATTAAATAGTTACAGGTGTTAACTGAAAATTATATACATACATATACTCACGGCTATAAATCCCTTAACGGGATAGCCAGAGCTTTGGAATGAGAAATTCCTCAGCCACTTTTGGAAGTTGATTTGGGAAAGGATGGTAATAATATATGATTTCGGTGACGGTTCTCCAACCACATCGCCCCAAAAATCACTTAAAAAGCCTCTATACCCTTAGTCGCCTCTTACGATCACGGGTAGAAATGGGGTAGTGTTATTCTAAGCCGACACGAGACGACAAAAGTTATTAAATTATCACTGTAACAATTTTGTTAAACTGACAGGGGTAGACAAATCTATCGTATCATTATATTTTATTCGATGACGACATGATAGTCCAGTGGGTAGAACACCCGCCCGAAAACAGAAGGGCGTGAGTTCCAATCCTAGGTCGGGCCTACACCAATTTGTCTTTTCTAAAGTCATATGTGTGGTTAATTTATCATGGTTGTTAACGGTGAGGGAAAACATCGTGAGGAAACCCACATGGCTGAGTTGTACTTAGTCATGTGACAGTGTATTCGTACAAAACGGCGATAGGCCTGCCCCCTATCACGTGAGTACACTGTCTAAGTCAAACGTGGGTACCTTCTCTGGACACTAGATGGTAGACACTAGAAGTATTTGGTACCTCTGCTAACCCCTTCGGGGATAAACGGCGTGAACGTTTATGTTTATGTTATATTTTATATTGTAAACGGCCATGGTAGAAACTATTTTTGAAATTGATAACCTAGGGTAAGCGATACAGTTTTCGTCACCCTGACTGTTATAACCATTCGTAAATATTTTAGAAAGAAAATGTAAATAATCATAAACAAATGTCCGAACCCATACCATAGAAAATATTTGCGAGTGGCTAAAACAGTCGAGTTGACAATAACTGTGTTGCTTACCCTACTGTATGTTTTTAAAACGCGCGCACGCGGCGTCGCGTCGAGGAGACGGCCGCTCGATCGGCGCGTAGGCGCTTCCCCGCGCCCGCGGGGGCAGCACCCCCTCAGATGATATTTTTCGCTGAACCAACGGCGCCTTAATGATGGATGATCGTATTATAGCCGTATTTGGACTTGTTAGAAAGGTCTTGTAATGAACTTTGACCACGAAATGAACTTTGACCACGACTAGGTTTCAAGGTCTGAATACAATAATATGGTACTATCGAACTGATCTGATGATGGAGTCGGAAGATTTGAACTGGAACTTCATTATGAATATTAGTATACGATGTATCGTTACCAACCCATAACGTCCCACTGCTGGGCACGGGTCTCTTCCGTGAGGAAGGTATTAGCCATACTTCACCACGGGGACCAGCCGGGTTGGTGGAGATTTGTAATGCTAGTGGTCACCTTACCGTTAGATGCTATCAAGCCGCCCGTTTGGGTCTCTGACAAAGCTTGACGACTGCTATCTTACGATAACAACAGGCACCAACGGCTTTACGTGCCTTGCGAAGCACGGTAGCGCCCGAGATAAATACCACTAGGCGGTTACCCATCCGTGGACGGACCGCAGCTCGCGTTGCTTAACTTGTAAATACGATCACATCAGTCCAACTGAGCTACAGGCGCTACTACGATACGATGTATATTGACGTGTAAATGGAGTAGAAGCTTGTTAAACATCCCACCCAAGCCAAGGTGAGAAACGTGCCGAGGGCTGAATGGCATGAGGGTGGTTAAAAATGTCATGTCACTAGCGTCACCTCAGGGAACCGGGCGAAACCCTGTTGTAAGTAGCCTTGCTCCTCTACTCGGACCTCTGGGTTGAAAATATGCCATTAGCAAAGACTAAAAAGCATAAAATAAATTAATAGTTTAAAAAACACGCTTTTATAAGTGCACTTAAAAGTCAAAAATAAATTACGGGTCGTTCAAGTTGTCTCTATTTCTGGGCTGAAGTGTAAACTATGTGCTTTTAATTATAATATTTGATTGTAAAAGCGTGGGGCGCTGGAGCAGGAAAAACTTTCTTGTAAACAAATACACGAACAAGAACTCTACATTTTGCCACTGTTGACTAGTACTTTGAACAGACTGTTTAATATAGAGCCTCGAACTAGTGATGCTGCAACTCTAGTTAGAGTGCCGATCTCTATAACCTGCTTCCCGAAACATCGCTTAACTTGATTTCTTAGCAAGGTAAACAAAAAATCTTTCCTTTTCCAACGCCCCACGCTTTTACAATCAAATATTATAATTAAAAGCACATAGTTTACACTTCAGCCCAGAAATAGAGACAACTTGAACGACCCGTAATTTATTTTTGACTTTTAAGTGCACTTATAAAAGCGTGTTTTTTAGTGTTTTTTAAACTATTAATTTTTTAACTTGCGGTGCATCGATCAGTGGTTCAGTGAGATTAATAATGGGTGCCATATGCTCAAGGACGACTTTAAATCGGCTGTCGTACACATTACATATACTTACTAACGGCTATAAATCCCTAGATGGGGTAGCCAGAGCTAAGGAATGACAAATTCCTCAGCCACCTTTGGGAAGTTGAGTGGGGAAAAGTTGGTAAAATAAAGGTTGTTGGTGATGGGTGTCCAACCGCATCGCCCAAAATTCCCTTATAACGCCGTCAAAAGTCCGTTAGTCGCCTCTTACGTACACCCACCGGAAGAAATGGGGTAGTGCTATTCTAAGCCGACACTACACAGTTGTCGTACACGTACAACAAATTATTGATGGTGTGCTTAACTTATATTGCAAGATCGTACATATAAATAATAAAAAAAACAACGTATTTAAAATAAAAATGTCACATTTATTCATTTTTAAATAACGTCAATTTGTTATAACACGTTCTGAATGAATCCTTTTCATTCGTGATTTTTTTATGATAAACCATACCATTTTTTAAAAATGCAATGCCAATTTTTATGCCGATGGTTGATGTTTTCAAAGCCAATACCATCAAGTCACTTTCTTCTCCGTGCTTCACTTGTAGGAATCCCTAAATTATTTAATTTTAGTAATCAATAACCACCTCAAAGTAACAAACAAATGTGAAGAAAAGTGTAAACTATAAAAATAATGTTACCCACATTTTGGAAGGCATTTAGATTTTTAATATGTTAACCAACCAACCAACTTAAACCAAATCCGATAGTACTTAAACATCGATAATACTAAATGATCAGTGTTTCACATCACTAGGTAAACAATGAGAGGAAATAATTTTGGAAGAAATCATGAAAACTAAGTCTTTTATGGCGAAAATATTACAATGATCATGAAGTTTCCTCTGATCACATCGAGGAAGCAAGAAATACACCAAAAAAATACTCTTGACCGAAGTGAAAACAAAGAAAATAATTACCTACTTGTGCAAAGTTAATTGAGGCTGATTTTCGCTATTACGGGCGCCACAATCTTTAACAGAGCAACAGGGCATTGTGCATTTATATTACCCATGTAATTTTATGGTCCAAAACTTGATTAATTTATGTCCAAAACACAATAAACACAATCAACACTTTTGTTTACAAAGCAACTTCACAGATCAAATGGCAATTAAGATGGCCGATCTGGGTACGCGCTATCATAGTCGTAACGTCTTGACGAAACTTTGATTATGAACACTATAGATAGAGCGATGTTACGTCATCCATTTTAAAAAGAGAAGCCCTTATTTAAGTTCTTATATGTTAAAAAGAGACACAAAATCTTTATTGTCATCTCTATCGCGTAACCCGTTTTGTTGATGTCACGCTTTTAAAGCTTGACAAACAAAGCGTCGACTTGTGAGCGATTTTGGTTTTCTTTTGATTTTGAGAAAGATTTTATTCATTTGTATATTGTTATTGTGATAAAAGAGACTCCATTAGTCAAACTTATTATTTAGTGAGGTATGGTTGGGTGTAGCGTGCTTGGCTGCGGAAGCCGCAGCGAAAAACACATCGAAGGATTGACTTTCCACAAGTGAGTGAGTTTTTTAATGTTTTTCTACAGATAAATACATAATAAATACATTGCGCGATCAGAAAAAAAGTGATTCAAATGTTAATTACGTTGAACTAGATTACTAGCATTTTCTTTAGTTATTTTGAGCAATTTTTTAATAGTATAACCTAAAAATATGCAGTATCTCAGTGTTGCCATAATTCACGTTTTCATCCTACCCTGTCGTTAGGGTAAAATTTTCAAATTAGTAAACTGATGTTAATGAGTGAGTATATTATGAATTTCGTCGCGCTATAGCGACGCTGAATGATTTCCAATTGTTATCTACGGAATTAGTAAGTAATAAATTTGTTATATTTATTTAATTTCTTCGTATTCATTACAGTTTTCCTAAAGACCCGAATCTACGAGAAAAATGGATTGCGGCCACTGGAAGATGCAATTGGAAATCAACCAAATATAAAATACTTAGATGTACGAATACATCATCTTTTGAAAAATGTGAATGAAATAGACGAGTGAATTCGAAATTTTCACACGAAACTGATTTTGTTTAAAGGTCAATAGTAAATAATGCAATAAAACTCATGTACAAAATAGTGCTGTCTTTTTTTTTCAAAATACAAACATAGACCCCACTATACCCATGATGACCCGTATGATATTTACATAACTTGCACTTATGGAACAGCTGTTTTTTTTTTGTCCAGTAACAAAGTTAGTCCCGTACAAAAATTTATTCGTAATCATGGGAAGATTCATCCCTGATAGTTAGTAAAATGCTTTAGATTTCACGGTGTATTAAACATCAGTATAAATGGTAAAATTAAACAAAAAAGATTGTATAATACTAGGAGCAAGTATGTATAATTATATGATTGCAGGAAATAATATAGTAAACAGTAAACCTTTACAATAAATAAAACGACGTAACAATAAATTGACGTTATCAATTTTAAATTAAAAAGTAGCTTTTAGAATGGTGATTATACTATTTTGGGGTAATTGTTTTCTAGTGATCGCAACATTACAGGGTAAAATATTGCTATCTAAAAGAGGTACTCTCCCGTTGCATTATGACTCTGTCTATAGTGTTCATAGTCAAAGTGACGAAATTTTGCCATAAACAACAAGAAGTAAACATGTATTGTTCTCTTTTTCAAAAGATTAAACTCGGAAGGTTAGAAAGATAAAACGGCATATGGAATATTTCTGTTGCGATATGATTATTATTTGCATAACGTTATTTAGATATAGTACCACAGGGCCCATCCGTAGTGTAGTAGAGTATCCTTGCTAAAAACTGACGTAGATTGCACACAAACAGACTGTGTATCGCTTCGCTCATTGGTGTATAATGCGGAATTGATGTCATTTGTGCTACAGCCGCCATATTACTTAAAGTCGCGTTTTCGCGGCACATTTGAATATTGCATTTTCTTTTTCAATTTTTTTAATGAAGACAGAAAAATAATTTTTAGGGCTCCTTATAAACAAATTAACACCGTAAGATAGTTTTCAAAATTTAGTCAAATAGCCTATTGCAACCTTTTTAAATTTAAAATATCAAAGTATCATATAAAACTGCATCATACCACCAAAGTAATCTGATAGAGCGAGCGTATAAAGGTCAATATCGCGTATCAAAATACCTTGGCCGCCCACCGCGTAAACACGAGAGCTATCTGACGCGTGTGAACTATTTTCAGCCTTAATTGACGACTTGTGGCGATGCAATTTTGTTTATTAGGTTTTAAAGGTTACCTTTAGTTTGGTCTATATTAAAATAACATAAACACTCGGCTATGAATCCCAAAAAGGGGTAACCAGAGCTCTATAATTAAAACTCTTCCACCAAGTTTTTAAGTAGAATGGGGAAAAGTCTATAAAATAAAGGATGGTTGGGGACCCTCACTGCCTAAATAGTTTGAAGTTCGGCATCCATAAAAATGCCTCGGTTAAAATCTTAATAAAGGGTAGCCGGAGTTTCCAAATCCTACATACATACATATACTCATGGCTATAAATCCCTAGAAGGGGCAGCCAGAGCTAAGGAATTAGAAATTCCTCAGCCACTTTTGGAAGTTGCGTGGGGAAAAGATGGTAAAATAAAGGTTATTGGTGATGGGTCTCCAACCGCATCGCACAAAAATCTCTTCAAAGCCCCAATACCGTTAGTCGCCTCTTACGTACACCCACCGGCAGAAATGGGGTAGTGCTATTCTAAGCCGACACTACACAGCAAAGTGTAAATGTTTAAAGATTTAAAGTGAGTATAGATAAGTTGCATAGTATTGGTTTCGAATAACACTAACCCATTTCTTCGGCTTGTTGTCGTAAGGTCTCACTTAGGGTATTAAATCAAATCAAATCATTTATTTCGGATTATTCATCCATAAAGTTGTTAGTAATCACAAAAACTTAAATACCTATGTTAGTAACAAAAATAATATTTAAAATTAAATACATAGACATAATTAATTGACATAATTAATTAAGGCTTTTCAATTCATTCATCATCAGAGAATGTTCCGAAACTAGCTGAGACGGTTATAATCCTGGGGCAATGGCTACCCCTTATTGGGATTAATAACCGTGAGTATGTATGTTTAGTGCCATTTGTCGCAATAACGACTGTTTTTTTCTAATTTAGTTTTCTCTATTATTTAACTGTGTGTTTCCTGGGTAACAAATAAATATTTTTTTTCTTTATATGTGTTAAAGTTAAACATACAAACACACGGCTATAAATCCCGAGTAGGGGTAGCCAGAGCTAAGGAATTAGAAATTCCTCAGCTAGTTTTGTAAGTTAAGTATTGGAAAGGTGGTAAAATAAAGATTGTTGGTGATGGGTCTTCAACAGCATCGCCCTAAAATCCCTTAAAGCCCCCAATACTGTTAGTCGCCTCTTACGTACACCCACGGGAAGAAATGGGGTAGTGCTATTCTAAGCCGACACTAAACAGCTATAATCATTATAATAATATGTAATATTTATTTTCAGTCGCAATGCTCATCCCAAGAGCGGTTGCTAGCCGTGCAGGCGATGTGCGAGCCGCCGCGCCCCTGCCCGCACTGCCAGCAACAGAACTCTCTCAAGTGAGTATCGTACTAGTACAAATATACTCACGCTATTAGTTCATTATGGTAGGCAGGGACCAGAACTCGCTCAAGTTAGTAGCATACATAAATACAAACTGACGAAAACAAACCTTCATGACACTTACACTATTACTTTAGTACATATTGTGATCTAGGAATGGATGTTGGAATGAATTCGCTTAAGTTAGTAGCTTACACACGTAATAAGCTATTTCTATTATATTTTCTCATTATGAATACATTGTTATCAATAACGTTTCGACCGCCATACATTTTCTAAATGTGTTATTCCAAATTATGTCCTATACTTTGAAACATGAGTATGCATGTTTTTGGCGCCCACCTGAGGGTGGGATTCTGTCATTATTGTGGTTTTCCAGCAACGTAATTAATATGTGCTCTATTTTATTTCCCTCAGCACGTTCTATGCCTGTCTACTTTTATATTGCTTTTATACATCTTTATATATTATTTACTTCGGACGCCAGCCTGGCTGAAGGCTGGCGTCCGAAGTATGAAGAATTAAAGAGCATGTATGAAAAGATTGATGGATGTAAACGAAACTATAAAGGTTTGTCAGGATCGTACGAAGTGGCGATCAATAGTCTCTGCCTACCCCAAGGGGAAATAATGGCGTGTGTATATGTATGTATGCATGTATATATTATTTCTGTTAGCCTCTTTCTTGCCCGGAAACCTTTGACGCGATGAGTTAAGCTAGAAATTTGGTTCAGGTATCGTTTTGTACAGTTCGCGGCCGTGGTGTGCACATTATTCAGACATCTGATCTAACTGGATTAAGTTAATTGTTACAGAATTTCAAAGTTTCGATTTTGGCCCATAGACTTTGCTTGAGTGTCATAAGCGCGCGCAAACTTTAGTCGATCAGAGATGCGCTGTGATTGGCCAAGGTTACTCACTAGTTATATACTAATTCTATTAATATTATAAATGTGAAAGTTTAGATGTTTGTGTGTGACGCGAAAAGGGTCCTGAAGTACATAATGTATATGAATGAAATTTGGCAGAATGCAAGATAATGACCCAAATTGTGACATAAGATACTTTTCATCCCGGATTTTTTTTTGGAAAAATATTTACAGTTGATTGAACGAAAAACTTGGTAAAAGCAAAGTTGATAGTAATGGTCTGTCGGGTCAGCTAGTAAAATATTATATTTTAATTCCCCAGCACGTCAGACAGTGCCGCCACCGCCGCTTCTCTATCAGACAGCGGGAGCTCGGCCGCGCGCCCCGCCTCGCCGCGCAGTCCCGCACGAAGATTGAGGAGTAGGAGTCTTAGGTAATACATACATCACTGACCTCCATTATACTATATAAGTACGCTGGACTAACGATACGTATCAAAATGACAGCTATTTACTGTGCCAATTTGAAGCGCCCCCAATGAAGGAACGAGGAACTAAATACGACGTAAACTGCAAAATGGCCAGTGTTTTTTTACCATAAAGCATAATATATCTATGGTTTTTAGAAACAATTATAAATCAATAGTGCTGTAAAGTTTCGTTTCGATAAAACTTAGCCTTTCCTTTAAGCAGAAACATTTTATCGATATATTTTATCTTCCTGTCCCATCTCTTTTATTAGTTCCTTGTTCCTTCACTGCTGCCGTAAGCGCCAAAATGGCGAAAATCAAATCGCCTCACTGTCACCCGGCCTATAATTAGTCCAACGTACTTATATAGTATAATGGAGGTCAGTGACATACATACATACACACATACATACATACATTGATACACTCACAGCTATGAATCCCAAGAAGCTAGACCTTCTTTGGTTCTTCTAGGGTAACCACTCTGGAATAAGAAATTCCTCAGCCACTTTTGGAAGTTGAGCAAGGAAAATATTGTTAAATAAAGATTGTCGTTGTCGCCTCTTATGAACACCCATGGAAAGAAATGGGTTAGTAATATCCTGTTCCGACACTTCACAGCTGAAATGAATAAAGGAAATTTTGCGTAATGTAATAAAACTAATTTCCATAAAACAAAAAAAATAACTACATTATGTAAAAATCCGCACTTGACAATTATACCATAGAATAACGAAGGAGTACTATATTTTAAAAGAGTCATGTAAGCATTGGGTTTTACTCCTTTATAAACTCAATCTAATGAACAATACTTTATAAATACCATCCAATTTTTACCATCTTTTCCCCACTCAACTTCCAAAAAGTGGCTGAGGAATTTATAATTCCTTAGCGCTGGCTACCCCTTCTGAGAAAATATAGCCGTGAGTATATGTATATATGTTTATAAATACTATTTTTTTCTAGTTCTCCCTCCCGTTCCCCCGGTGGAGGTAGTACAGAATCTTCCCGAGAAGATGCAGTCACAGCCATGTCAGTTTTGTTCGCTGCCAGGTTTCCTAAGGCGCAACAGCATATGGATGAGAGGTTAGTGCTATTTATTAGAAAGAAAGAAAATGTGTTATTCTACTCGTGAGGACACAAAATAATAATAATACACAAATCAAAACAATATAAAAGTAACAAAACATAGAACTTTAAACATAACATAAACATAAACGTTCACGCCGTTTATCCCCGAAGGGGTTGGCAGAGGTACCAATACTTCTGAACTCACATGGCAGCGCCATCTAGCGTCCAGAGAAGGTACCCACGTTTTGCTTAGACAGTGTACTCACGTGATAGGGGGCAGGCCTATCGCCGTTTTATACGAATACAACTTTATAGAACTTTAACTAACACCAAAATTGTATTACTAATAAGGGACCGAATATAATACCGAATATCCTCGAAGGGGTTGGCAGAGGTACTAATACTTCTGAACTTCACACGTGATTTTGTCACCTGGTGTTCAGAGTACCCACGTTTTGCATGGGCAGTGTACTCACGTGATAAAGGGCAGGCCTGTCGTCGTTTTACAAAAAATAATAAAAAATAACTTGTACCAGACATGTGCCCTCATTTGGTGAAAAGGTACCTGGCTCGGTACTCTACTACTGTCGCATATATCGACATACATACATCATCATCATAGCCTATTATGATCCCAGTTCAAGACTCCAAAGGGTTCCACCAAAGGATCAGAGCCTATCCTGTATAGGTGATTATCCAGATTAGGTGATAGTCCACCACGCTGACTAAGTGCGTTTTGGCAAACTAACGATAGTAAAAAAAATAATTACCAAAAACAATTACATTTACATATAAAACCGACTCCCTAAAAGGGGCTGTTGGCGCTAATGCCCTATTCGATGATAGGAATACGGAATTTCGACACCAAATGAAAGAGAGTGGACTGTATAACACTATAATGAATAATTACAAGAAATATGGAAACTTAATCTACGCGGTTGCGATGCGTTCATTGTTAGCTAATCTTAAGTAGTGCCTTAGTCACTCCATGAGCTGCCCCGCGCGCCTTGTTCGCCCCTCTTTCGCCCGCACTAATCTCAGTGTTCTGAACATACTCCCGGCGTTGAAGAGTTGTCTTCAATGGAATATACAGGAAGTGGACAAATGGTGTTGTATGCTCGTCGAATGACACCCTTTTTAGTTTTGATCTCGGCAACTCTGGCTTCACCGTCTTTTCCAGTAATGGTTTTGATAATACGACCAAGAGGCCATACTAGTGGAGATGTGGTTCGATCTTTGATTAGAACTAAATTCCCTTCTTCGAGTTGACCTTTAGATGTGCACCATTTGGTCCTTTGTTGTAGCCAAAAAATATATTCGTGAGTAAAGCGTTTCCAAAAATGTTGTTTTAGATATTCGATGCGTTGATATCTCTGAAGATTTGTGATTTTCTCATTTGTGATCTCCTGTTGCGGTGCGAAAAGAAGAGATCTTCCAATTAGGAAATGAGCAGGGGTTAAAGGAGTCAGGTCGGTGGGATCATTTGAAAGTGGAGTAATAGGACGTGAATTTAAAATTCCTTCGATTTGAACTAAACAAGTGGTCATTTCTTCATACGTAAGATGGGTTAAACCAAGAATGCGACGCAAATGATGCTTAGTTGAACGTACAGCTGATTCCCAGAGACCCCCAAAGTGTGGCGTATGAGCTGGGATAAATAAGAAGTTTATGCCAGACTCTGACATTTCATGCGTATAATCTTGATTAAGAATGTTTGATAATTCATTGAAGGTACCAACAAACGTTGTCCCGTTGTCGGAGTAAATATTTTTGGGCTTACCCCGACGAGCTGCAAAACGGTTCAGCGCCGCTATGAAAGCTTCTTTAGTGAGGTCAGAAACAAGCTCTAAGTGGAGAGCTCTAGTCGCCAAACAAACGAAAATACAAATGTATGATTTAACAAGTTTACACCCCCTTCCTTTGCGGTCAGCAATTAAAATCGGTCCCGCGTAGTCAGTTCCAGTTTCAAGAAAGGGGAACTCCAATTCTACGCGTTCCTTCGGCAAATGACCCATAATAGGTTGTATTGTTTCCCCTTTAAATCGCCGACATTTAACACACGAACGAACGATCTTCTTAGATAAGTTGCGACCCCCTAAACACCAGTAGTTGTGCCTAACTGTGGCCAGTAGCAACTGGGGAACGGCATGGAAGAGTTTCAAATGAAACATCTCAAAGATTAAAATGCTTAAATAATTTTTACTGCACATTAATATCGGATGCTTCACATTGAATTCGTAGGATGAATTATTAAGTCTACCACCTATTCTTATAATGTCGTTGTCATCAATAAACGGTGATAAAGAAAGGAGACGATTTTTATGTGAAAGAGGTTTACATGATTTAAGGCATTCGTATTCTATTGGAAATGATTCCATTTGAGCTAAGCGAATCAACTGGTTAGAAGATGCAGTCAGTTCTGAAAATGTCAAGGCTCCAATCGCTTTCGAGTTACGTTTTTTGGAGTTATTATAAAATCGGTATATGTAAGCTAAAATGCGTTGAAGTTTTGAGAAAGATGAATATTTTTGTATGAATGTGTGGAAGAATGTAATTTCAGTATCTGAATGAAATACTGCGAATGTTTCTGGAAGTGTTGTAAGTTTCTGTGGTTGAGGATGTTTAGGCCAAAGTTCTTCCTTCAAGTTAAGAAAAGAAGGACCTGACCACCAATCAACTGAATCGGTAAGTAAGTCAGCACTCAATCCTCGAGACACAAGATCAGCTGGATTTTCTTTTGTAGGGACATAACGCCATGCCTTTGTGTCTGAACTATCCTGAATTTCCGAAACGCGATTACGTATGAAAGGTTTCAACTGCACAGGGTTACAAGATAGCCAACCAAGTACGATGGTCGAGTCACACCAGAACACAGTTTTAAGAGATTTCAAAGTAAGAGATCCAAGTACCTTATTACAAAGTCTAGTGCCCAACAAGGCTCCACACAATTCTAAGCGCGGAATTGTTGTGGATTTGATGGGGGCAACTTTGCTTTTGGAAGCCAAAAGATGGACTGTAACGGAACCATCCCCGGCCACGGAACGTACGTAAATACAAGCGCCATACGCCACTGCAGAAGCGTATGGCGCTTGAAGAAGTAAAAGTGTGAAGCTCAATAAAAACTGGATTTATGGTTGATATCCACCTAGGAATATTTATATTATTATTATTTGAGCAAACTTAACCCATGATTTTTTAATTTCTAAGGGAACTTCGTCGTCCCATGACGTTTTACTTATCCACAACTTTTGCATCAAAATTTTTGCTTCAACAATGCACGGGAATACTAGACCAAGAGGATCAAAAATTTGAGCGATAGTGGATAAAATGTGACGTTTGTTTACGACAGTACCTGACAATATAATGTTATTGATAGAAAATTTGAATAAATCTTCACCGCTTAGCCAAATAAGACCTAATATTTTAGATTGCTCATTTTCACTTAAATTTAAATACTGATTAGAAAGTTTATTAGGGTGAATAGCTTTGATTATGTCTGTATGATTAGATTGCCATTTTCTTAATTTAAGTTGGGCTGATTCTAAGGTAGCTTTTACATTTTGGCATAAATGAATAGTGGATTCAATGGAATCTGCACCTGACAAAAAGTCATCAATATAAAAGTCTTTGGCGATGGCTTGTTGCGTTGCAGTATCAGAAGATGCTTGTGATAGCTCAAGAAGACATCTTGTACTGATGAATGGAGAAGATGCCATGCCATATGTAACTGTTCTGAGATAATATTTCTTTAATGGAAGAGAAGGATCAGTGCGCCATAGAATTTGTTGCAGTGGTATTTGACTGTCATCTACCAAAAAGTTACGGTACATTTGCATTATGTCAGCGGATACTACAAATCTATGCTGACGAAACCTAAGTAAAATTGAAAGAAGATCATCCTGTACTATTGGACCTACTAATTGTATATCATGAAGAGATTTTCCGGACGTTGTGACGGCAGATGCATCAAAGACAACGCGCAGTTTCGTAGTTGTACTGGATTCTCTTATGACACCATGGTGAGGCAGAAAATATTGATTTTTGTGTAAATGAGGATCAACATTATCGGTCATGTGGCCCAAATTTTCGTATTCTGTCCTGAAATCTACATATTTTTGTTTATACGAAGGATCTCTTTCTAATCTCCTCTCCAGAGAAAAAAATCTTCGCTTGGCAATTTCATAAGAATTTCCCAGAACATCCGGAGATTCTTTCAGCGGCATGGTTACTATAAATTTACCATCAAAATTACGACGTGTGGTTTGTTTAAAATTTGTTTCACAAGCATGCTCTTCCGATGTATATTTGTAATGTGTTGGAATTGTATCTAATTCCCAAAAACGAGTGAGATCCGAACGTATTTGTTGTTCATGTGTGAACATGCATAACGATTTATCTGTGGTTGGTTGGTGATATAAAGAACCTGAAATAAGCCAACCTAACTTTGTTTCAAAGAGAGTAGGATTATGTTTGCCGAGCTGAATGCGATTCGATCCAATAACATTCCAAAAGACGCTTGCCCCAACCAATATGTCAATAGAGGACGGAACGTTATAAGTTGGATCTGCCAGACAAATACCTGAGGGTAAGTGTATATTTTCCACATTGATAAATGTGCCGGGTATAGAAGTTGTAATTTTGGGTAAGACCAAACAATCTATGCAAGTCTTAAAATCACCACTTGAAGACTCTATATGAATAGTGCATGAATGAGTGCTGGTTGAGACCTGATTGTTGATTCCCGTTACTTTAGTATTCAAAGAATTTATACGCAATTTAAGTTTGGAACATAAGTCTTTAGTTACGTAGTTAGAAGTGCTCCCATTGTCGAGCAAAATACGCGCTGTATGTGGCTTACCATTGTTGTCAATGACGTTTACTAAAGCTGTTGAAAGTAAAGTGATTTTGTTAAGATGCTTGGTGTCATCACTTTTAGAAGGAAAAGCAACATTTTCTTGAGAAGCTAATGAATCCTCATGTTTATGCAGGAGTGTATTATGTTTCTGTGTGCAGTATTTACAATTTCCAAGTTTGCACTTAGATTCAAAATGCCCTGGACGTAAGCAATTGAGACAAATTTTGTAATCTTTAGCTTTTTGAATTCATGCATCTACGGGCAAGGATATGAATTTATCGCACCTAAATATGTAATGTTCTTTGTTGCATAATGGACAAGTCATACTATCATTTTTGTTTTTACTGAAAGTCTTGTTATTATTGGATTCAGAAATTATAAATGTTTTGTTTTTATTATATGATGATTCGGCCTTGTTAAGATTTTTGACTGCTTTGGCTTCTTCTAATGTTTCGAGAAGATTCGCTCTATTGCTCAAAAATTTAATGAAATCATCTAAAGATGGAGGATTACTAAGTGAATTACGGCATTGCTCCCATTCCCTACTTGTAAGAAAGTCCAATTTAGAACTCATTATATGAATTATTAAGGTATCCCAATGTTGCACGGGCTGATCAAGTGTGGATAGAGCTCTAAGATTTTTATTAGTATTATCAATAATATGACGTATACCTTGACTTGATTCTTTCTCAATAGATTTAATATTAAAGAGAGCTTGTACGTGGTTATTGATTAACAACTGTTTGTTGTCAAACCTTTCACAGAGCAAGGTCCACGCAGAGCTGTAGTTCTCATACCTAAAATCTAAACCTTTAATAACAAGGGCTGCACTCCCATGCAGCGACGCACGTAGGTAGTGAAACTTATTAATATCATCAATGCTTTTGTCGTTGTGTATCAATGAAACATAAATATCTTTAAATTCTAACCAATTCTGATAACCACCGCCGAAGTGCGGTAAGTTAATTTTAGGAAGTCTTACATTGCTTTGTTTGTGAGTGATGACTGTAGCTTCCGAAGTAGAGCCTGTTTCCGACCGAGCATCTAATTCGCGTTGAGTATGCTTTCGATGCCGTGATAATAATGAACGGGCGGCAGCGACGTCTTTAAAGTAAGTATTGTTGAATTCTTCTCGTTCCGCATACAACTCGTCGGGATTGGCTGAAAAACTTTCCATATCTGTTTGTATTTCATCATAAGCATCATAAGCTTTTTCTAATTTATTAATTCTATCTTCAAGTTCAAATAATTGTGAATCTGAAAATTCTTGACTTTGGCTATGTAACTTTATGAACGTAATGAACTGAGTAAGTTTCGCCTTAATTGTACTACGCTTTTTCTTTAAAACTTTTAAATCTTCCTCGACACCCATTTTATAAATATAACCAAATAATAAAGAGTATATTAATGAACAAATCAAATTTTAACACTTTAATTATATAATTTTCAAAAAGTAAAAGTAATTAGATTTTTTTTTATTGCTTTATCCAAGAAACCGAAAGTAAAGTTAAAGTTACCGACATAAATTGATAATGAATAAAAATGATTGCGTTAGTCGAAAACGAAGGAAATAACTGTTAGAAATGATTATATTAATACATAAAGGGTTGCAAAAAGTTAGTAATAAGAAATGTAATTAGTTAGTAGAAATGTAATGATTAATTATCGCACACAAACCTATTTAACTGAATTTAAATACTAGGTTATCGGGTGCTTGACTTAGACTAATGCGTTATTAGACTAGACTATTAACGTTACTTCTCGTATTAAGGATATATTTTGAAAGATAATTATTGGTATTATTGAGAAAAGATAGGAGGGATGTGTGATAGAAATGAATATAAGGAAATTGGAAAAATCTCACAGTTTTGCGTCCTTTCCTTTCTGATCCAATGTAACATCCGTATATGATTGATGATGGATTTTTGATTGATTAGGTTGTAATCCGTATTTCCAGTGGTTTGCACAGGTTGTTGAGACTAAGATCGAAGCTGAAGACCACCAGACAAAGGTTCACAATCCAGATTTTTTGATATGTTTCTCGTATTTCCAAATCTTGATTTTTGTTTAGATTATGCAGCTACGCCGTAGTTTTAGTATCCAATTCACTCGTGAACTTGGTGAGAAACTGTCCGATGAATATCTTGAAGCGGTAAGCAGTATCTCAAAGCCCAGTCCGTCGTAAGTATATTCTTGCAATTAAACGGTCTTCTGAACGGCGAGTTAGGACCATATGTTGGCGCTAATGCCCTATTCGATGATAGGAATACGGAATTTCGACACCAAATGAAAGAGAGTGGACTGTATAACACTATAATGAATAATTACAAGAAATATGGAAACTTAATCTACGCGGTTGCGATGCGTTCATTGTTAGCTAATCTTAAGTAGTGCCTTAGTCACTCCATGAGCTGCCCCGCGCGCCTTGTTCGCCCCTCTTTCGCCCGCACTAATCTCAGTGTTCTGAACAGGGGCAGAGGCCTGTGAGCATAGGATAAGTAGTAACAATAACTTATAATAACTTTTCAATGTAACGATAACCAAATTACTAAGGGGTTGTCCATTAATCACGTGAGGCTTGAAAGGAGGGGGAGGGGTTTGAGAAAAATCACGAAAATAACACAATGGGGAGGGGGGCTGTAGTAAGATATCTCGTGTATTTAATTTTTCGTCAAACGCGCGATTTTTAAACAAATATTAAGCGGCACATTTTTATTATGGTCCTTAATTTCAGAATAAAATAAGATTATAGTTTATACTTACCTGTATTTAAAATAATATAATATATAGAAAATTTTAAGATTCGTTGTAGCTACAAAAATACACGTGATGTTGAGACGGGGGAGGGGTGGTGGTCTTAAACCTCACTACTCATCACCAATGGGGGAGGGGGGGTTAAAAAATGCTAAAAAAAGATCACGTGATTAATGGACAACCCCTAACTGACAAACGATAACTATCGTGATAACAGGGGCATGCCAAAAGAAACTAGATACTCTTTTCTCATTTAATTGACACTGGCAAGCTATACACCATCTTATAGGCTGGTTTTTAGGGTTCCGTAGCCAAATGGCAAAAACGGGACCCTTATAGATTCGTCATGTCTGTCTGTCTGTCCGTGCGTCCGTCCGTCCGTATGTCACAGCCAGTTTATTCCGAAACTATAAGAACTACATTATTGAAAATTGGTGCGTAGATGTATTTTATATATATATATATATAATATAGATGTATTTGCCATCTCGCTCTTGGCCGCTTTTTTATTGACGTATTTGAATATAGAGAACATTTCTTTTATTTATTTTTTATTTGAATGAGCATATTTTTTTCGAGAATCTGGCGGGAATTCACTTGCAACAATGGAGCTCGGTCGACGTGATTTTCGCACTATGATTTATTATGACTCTAAAAAAGGTTTAAAGCCTCAAGAATGTTTTGAACTTTTGGCTTCTACTTGCTGAGTGTGCTTGTTCCCGTATTCAATTGGTTTGCTGAGTTTAGAAGTGGCAGGGGATGTCTTGAATATGAAGCGAAGACAGGACGGCCGCCAACCGCGGTCACGCAAGAAAACGTTCGTGCAGTCGAAAAACTTATTCGCAAAAACCGACGAATTACATATGTAGACCTAGAGCGAGAACTAGGAATTGGATCAGCAGCAATGCAAACCATAATTCATGACCACCGTTCTCTCCGTAAACGTTGTTCGAAATGGGTGCCGCACAAACTTACCGATGTGCAGAAAGACCGTCAGGTGGATTGGTGCTTATGATGATAGATAAATTCAACGGAGGCGAGAAAAAAAACGTATATGATATACTGACTGGTGAAGAAACATGGCTATATAACTATGATCCCGAATCAAGGCGACAGTCGACTGTATGGTGCTTTGAAGACGAGCCAACTCCAACGAAATGTCGCCGTGCACGAAGCACACAGAAACAAATGGTCGCCTCGTTTTTCTGCAAAACGGATCATATTGCTACTGTTGTGCTAGAAAATGAAAGAACGGTGAACTCCGAATGGTATGTGACAGTTTGTGCTCCAACAGTAATATCAGCTTGGTGTGACAAGCGACCGAAGTCAGGAATCCGGCACCTTCTCTGGCACCACGACAATGCGGCGCCGCACACGTCTGCCAGAACACTAGACTTTTTCAACTCGAAAAATGTGTCAATTGTCCCTCACCCGCCATATTCCCCTGACCTAGCGCCTTGTGATTTTTACTTGTTCCGAAAAATCAAAGAAAAACTAAAGGTGAAGAGGTTTGAAAGCAAAGAAGATGCGCTGGTTGCCCATAATTTCGATATTTCTGAGGTATCTAAAGAAGAGTGGTCACAGGTGTTTTCCAATTGGTTCAGACGTATGGAAAGGTGTATACGTGCTCAGGGTGAATGCTTTGAAAAGATCGATACTTGTAATTAAGAATAAATTTTATAATTTTTGAGTATCTAGTTTCTTTTGGCATGCCCCTCGTAGTAGCAATGATTAGAATGTGAAAATGGTTATTAAAGCCATCATCCTCCTAAATTCCGATTCCTTGGTTAGAAGGCTCAGGGGGACGGTTTTTGGTGGTTGAAGGACTACATACATATACATATACTCACGGCTATAAATTCCTCGAAGGGGTAGCCAGAGCTAAGGAATTAGAAATTCTTCAGCCACTTTTGGAAGTTAAGCGGGGAAGAGATGGTGAAATAAAGGTTCTTGATGATGGGTCTCCAACCGCATCGCCCAAAAATCCCTTAAAAGCCCCAATACCTTTAGTCGCCTCTTACGTACACCCACCGCAAGAAATGGGGTAGTGCTATTCTAAGCCGACACTACACAGCTAATGACTACTTTATATATAAATGTAATTTCACAAAAAGGAGTATCCAGAGCTTCAGTATTAATAAATCCTTAGCCACTTAAAGAATATCTATAGCCAAACGCCTTGGACCATACCCGTTCGATATAATGGGATACTGCATTTCTAAGCCGACACTACACAACCAACCAATACTTCAGAGCAATTGCTAATCGAACATCGGTGCTGTGTAGTGTCCGCTTAGAATAACACTACCCCATTTCTTTCGGTCGGTCTACGTAAGAGGCGACTAACGGTATTGGGGATGAAGGGATTTTTGGGCGATGTGGTTGGAGACCCATCACTAACAAACATCCTTTATTTTACCATCTTTTCCCCACTCAACTTCCAAAAGTGGCTGAGGAATTTCTAATGCCTTAGCTCTGGCTACCCCATTGAGGGATTTCTAGCCGTGAGTGAGTGTATGTTCTTATCGAAATATTTCATTTTCAGATTGCGAGGTTTAATAGATGAGTTGACTGAGCTAGACAAGAAGCCTGACCGACCGCCCATCGAGAGATTTGTTCAAAGACAAGTAAGTATACCCTTAATACCCTTAGATCCCTAGGATATATAGATTTAGTTTATTATTGTATATAGTGGGATTGCCGTGTAGTGTCGGCTTAGAGTGAGACTACCCCATTTCTACCCGTGGGTGATCGTAAGAGGCGACTTAGGGTATAGGGGCTTTTTAAGTGATTTTTGGGCGATGTGGTTGGAGACCCGTCACCAAAAACGTTTATTATTATCATCTTTTCCACAATCAACTTTCAAAAGTGGCTGAGGAATTTTTCATTGCAAAGCTCTGGCTACCCCGTTAAGGGATTTATAGCCGTGAGTATATGTATGTATGTATGTATAGTGGGATGATGGAGTGACATTCATTTATTCATATATTCACGGCTATGCATCCCAAAAAAGAGTAGCTAGAGCCTTGGAATTGAAAACTCCTCGGCCATTCTTGCAAGTTATTTTGGGAAAAAGATACAAAAAATGGGTGTCTTAACCACATCGCTTATTAACCACTTAAAAATCCCACTATGCTATTCTATGACGCCACTACACAACCGTTTTGTGCATCTATTGATTAAAGATTGAAGAAAAAACCCCATATGTAGTAGAAGAATTAAAGCAAATTCTCATTCGGTTGAAATCAGCGTCTTTTGGTCTATAAGACTAACTGGTATATACTGAGCCGACCTTATTGGCCTTTTTCTTAATCCATGTATTTTTTGCAAATAATATATGGATATAAAATAAAATATCTGAGTAGTGGAAATAAATGTTTATCTATCTATTAAATAAACTATTTATTTCACATGTGAGTTTGCTAATAACATGTGTTTTCAAATACATTTTTATTTTGCAGGTTCTAGAAATGGCCCGCGATTGCCTTCACAAATCTGAGTCTAAACAAGTGACTAGCAGCTACTTTTACGATATGGCTGATAGTTTAGATCGGTTGTTGGCTGAGGTGAGCTTAATTTTATTTAAATACTTATACTCAAGGCTATAATCCCAAAAAATTGTTGGCTGGAAGTTAGAATTAGAAATTCCTTACTTGAAAGTTTATTGGGGGGAAAACTCTAGTTGCCCCATAGCTATAGAGAATCTTCTAAGGCTCTTAGCATTAAAAGTGTGAGTAAGGCTTTATGACTAAATACTTGAATGGTATGGTATGGGGCCCGAGGCTCGAAACTCGAAGATCAAAGCTAAAAAGCATTTCATTGAGGTAAAGCTTGTAACTTTGTTTGTTTGTTTGTACGGGGTAATCTTCAAAAATACTGCACTAAACATGAAAACGCTTTCAAAATCAGAAATATACACTATGCAGGAGTACTAAGGGCTTTATATCATTACGATTAACTTGAAAAAACATAAGCAATGATTAAAGAGACCTTAGATATTTACAAAACCGTGATAGCCCAGTGGGTAGAACACTCGGTTATCGTGCAAACGACTAGTGTTCAAATCCTGGGTCGGGCCTACACCAATTTGTCTTTTCTAAAGACATATGTGTGGTTAATTTATCATGGTTGTTAACGGTGAGGGAAAACATCGTAGGGAAAGCCACATGTACTCGTACAAAACGGCGATAGGCCTGCCCCCTATCAGGTGAGTACATTGTCCATGCAAAACGTGGGTACTCTGAACAAAAGGTGACAAAGTCAAGTGATGTTCAGAAGTATTAGTACCTCTGCCAACCCCTTCGGGGATATTCGGCGTGAACGTTTATGTTTATGTTTATTATGTTATATTTACAAAACCACACTACCCGTGCTTTGGTGGGTCACTAGTAACTGTAAATTCCTGATTTAAATAAAATCTATAAATGTCTCGTTTGTCTGTCTCTCCGTATCTCACAGTAATTTATTTTACTTTTTAACCAACTCATTTTTTCTAATTAAAATAACCCAATAAAAGCCTCTTTTTCCTCTCAGACCCGCGAAAAATCCCCTGAAGCCGGTGCTGCCGTTTCCTCCTTAGTCACCCGACTCACCTTAGCCATGGCCAGACCTGCCCGACTTCTCGAGTGTCTCGAGTTCGATCCCGAGAGGTTCTACCGGCTTTTAGAGGCAGCTGAGGGACATGCTAGGAATGCGCAGGTATCGAAATATTAATATATTTTATTGTATGAAGAATCCATTTCTGCTGTATTGAATAACATTGCTGCCTTGTATAAAAATCAACTTTTCCTGTAAATTCATATTAAGTATAAATTGTTATTCAGGAAAAGTAGACTAGTGTATTCAAGTAACCAAATTGATCAGATCAACTTTGTGATGAGAGCTCAGCTGATTTGTATGGAGAAGAGACAATTACCACAGATAATCCGCCGTGTAGTGTCGGCTTAGAATAAAACTACCCCATTTCTACCCGTGGGTGATCGTAAGAGGAGACTAAGATAGACTTAGAAGAGACCAGTCACCAAAAACATTTATTATTACCATCTTTTCCCCAATCAACTTCCAAAAGTGGCTGAGGAATTTTTCATTCCAAAGCTCTGGCTACCCCGTTAAGGAATTTATAGCCGTGAGTATATGTATGTGTGTAAGAGACAATTAAAATTTCTCTATATAACATAGTAACAAGTGTTCAGAATGATCACCCTAACGGCACTCTTCTGGCTTTTTAACGCTGTTTTGCTACATCCTCCGAATTTAGATCACAATATTAGACCTCTTTTAATATTCGCATTTTCAGTATTACCAATATGTATATTCCTCAGGGCATATCATCCGACATTCCTCAATATATAATCCACAAGCTGGGGCTGTCACGTGACCCGTTGGCTGAACTACACGCGCCGCCGCCGCCGCCACCGCCACATAACTATTCGCCTTCCAAGTGAGTGAGATTGTTGTTTATATTTTTTACTAAGTAACTAAAGAAACAGTTTGAAACAAATTAAATTATCATAAGTATGAACATGCAATATTTTTTTTGACAACTTTAAAATTGAATAAAAAAGTGAAAATGAAAAGAGGTAAAAAGACAAATTAGAAAATCATTCGGTCATTCGATCTTCCAGGGAGGTGAGGTGTGTGTTTGTGTGCATTTGCTTAGAATAAAAAATAAAACATTATTCATCCTCATCCTCACAGCCCATATATATTCCCACCGTGATTTGGCCTTAATCCACCACGCTGCACTGTGGAAAACGGTAGAACAAGAGCATATCGAAAATACTTTTTACGAATATCATAATTTGTCTAATATGGTTATTTTATTTGGTTCTCTAATAATTGTAATATAATATTCATTACGTTTTTTCACAAAATTGCACAAAATGACATTATTTTTCATGTGTAGAAAGTATATACAACATAGGAGTACCAAACTTATATCTTTGTGTACACGTATTTCAAAACCATATTGTGAAAGAAATATTTGCTACAGATATGCAGTATCATATATTTTTGGAAAGCTTATTTCATGTTTATTAGAATACATGTCATTGATTTCTAAAAAAGCGACAAATGTATCAGTAGGTACTTAAAAAGTGACATACCATATTTTTCACTGATTTATTTTTTTCGTCGAAGGTTTTCATTATTACCCACGTCTCCCCACGCGCTACAATTTGTGTTAATTGATAGTCTAACTATACTATAACACAAGAAAAAAAAATCAGCTGCGGATGTTTGCGGTTTTGGAAAATATCAGCAAGAATGTTGTTAAGGACGGAACAGAAAATCGGTATCTTTTGCGGTTTACCACCGTTCAAAATTAATTAATATTCATTGATAACGAGGGTATATTATCAAGTTTGCACTTATTTTGCGTAAGAATAAAAAAAATCAAAAAAAAAATATTTTTTTTTTTTTTTTTTAAATTAGAAATTATACATTATTTGAATATCCACACCTTACTGCATATATGTACCAAATTTCATCACTTTAGGACAAAAACTCATGAAGTTATATATTTTCGATCCGATACCGACCTGTCCTGCCCACAGTGCGCTGGCGGGGTTGGCAGACTAAAGACTACTACCGTAATAGTATCTTAATTTTTGGATAATAAATGGTTCAAGCCTGCAAAATCCTTCCAAATTGGGTTAAATCTTACAAATTAAATTTGATGATGTAAAATTAAATTAAAAATGATAATTAAATGTGGGTAATCGTAAGAGCCGAGTAAGGTTATAGAAGCTTTTTAAGTGATTTTTTGGCGATGTGGTTGGAGACCCGTCACCAAAAACATTTATTACTACCATCTTTTCCCCAATCTACTTCCAAAAGTAGCTGAGGAATTTCTCATTCCAACGCTCTGGCTACCCTGTTAAGGGATTTATAGCCGTGAGTATATGTATATGTATGTATGTATAAAAATTAAATTTGTGATTTTACCCCCCGGGAATCGAACCCGAGACCTCCGTACTTGAAGCTAAGCGCTTAGCCGTGAGACCACGGAGGCAGTCAATATATTATGTGGGTAAAGGCACTACTGATGAACATACTTAGTTGATATTTACTCACCTAGTTATATTTGTTACTTTTTGTTGGACGATTAGTTCACTTGCTTCTTAGACGTTCTTTGAGTGAAACATATTTTGTGAGCATATGTTTATCATTCATTCATTCCGCTTTGATCAATTAGGGATCGCTTTTCATACAGAGTTAAATGGTATTTTACTTAAATAGTACTTTTATTATAATTATAATAAAACTCCTTTTTATAAGATTGTATTTAACGCATCAACAAACCTTAAATACATTTCATACTTAGCCGTATTTGTTTCATCTACTTTAGCCTGGTAACATAGAAGTTTCCTTTCAAAAGTAATATTAACATGATTATAAATCAATTTACAACATTAATTTGCTGTGTAGTGTCGGCTTAGAATAGCACTACCCCATTTCTTCCGGTGAGTGTACGTAAGAGGCGACTTACGGTATTGGGGCTTTTAAGGGATTATTGGGCGATGCGGTTGGAGACCCGTCACCAACAACCTTTATTTCACTATCTTTTCCCCACGCAACTTCCAAGAGTGGCTGAGGAATTTCTAATTATTAGTAAATGTATGTATGTTTGTATGTAAAACTCCTTATTTCAGATCCCGCGGCCGCCAATCCCCCCCCGGGGCACCAGGTTCAGCCCCGCCTTCAGAAAACGACTACCAAGTGATAAAGTTGATCTCAAACGGAGCCTATGGCGCTGTCTACCTTGTCAAGCATAAGCAGACTAGGCAACGGTGAGATTATAATATAATGATATTATTTTGTATATTATGCTTATTTTATTATTTTATTTGACATGACATGAATTTAATATGTGGATATTAGTAATATGTTCTGAATTTAAGCCAGTATTATATTATAATGTAGAAATAATGTTCAGTTTTAATTTTTTAATCTGTTTTATGTTTTATTTAGAATTATTATTTACTTTTTTTTTATTTATTTTAACTTTTGTTTGTCAGTTTATATTATGCGGTGCCCTATCAGGTTTCATGTTATGGAGCAATAAATAAAATATTCTCTATCATCTCAATAATCACCACATGAAAATGATTTGAATTTGAATATATTTAAGATGTTGCCATTGGCTTAAAAAGCAGGTGTCCAAAATATGAAGAATAAAAGAGCATGTATGAAAAGATTGATGGATGTACACGAACGAAGCTAGAGAGGTTTGCCAGGATCGTACCAAGTGGCGACCAATAGTCTCTGCCTACGGAAATAGGAACTAACGGCGTGAGTATATTTATGTATATCAATGGCTTCAGTATTCAGTCATTACGGCGGGCTGATTATGTATCTTTAGCGACCGCGATTGTGTCGCAAGTTGCACTATTGTCGCTGTCAAAAGTGTCAAATCGCATACAAATTTATGACATTCACAGCGACAATCGTGCAACTTGCGACACAATCGTCACTCGCAAAAGATACATAATCAGGGGGCGGGTTTGAAAATGTTAACGGCGAAATTTATATGATGACTTGAAGTGGTTGTTTTGTAGTTTTGTATGTTATTTTTATGTGCATTATATAATATTAAAATAGTTGAGTTAGTATCCCTTATAACAAGCGAGTAGAAATTACTATTTGCTGTGTAGTGTCGGCATAGAATAGCACTACCCCTTTTCTTCCGGTGGGTGTACGTAAGAGGTGACTAACGGTATTGGGGCTTTTAAGGGATTTTTGGGCGATGCGGTTGGAGACTCATCACCAACAACCTTTATTTTACCGTCTTTTCCCCACTCAGCTTTCCAAAATTGGCTGAGGAATTTCGAATTCCTTAGCTCTGGCTACCCCTTCTAGGGATTTATAGCCGTGAGTATATGTATATGTATTTATAACAAAATGGAAAAAAATGGTGTGATTATATAAAATAAAAGCCGCACGCTAAACCATTTGCACCTTAGTATAAGGTATAATGAGCTCTCGAAAAAAAAGTTTATTTTGGTTGATTTGTAACTTTTTTTAAGTACGTATGTTGTTAATATGATTTTATCATATTTTATTATATGATTTTAGTATATTTTTCATATTTTTTTCTATATTTTTTGTATTTGTTACAGTTACGCAATGAAGAAAATCAGTAAAAACAACTTAATGTTGAGAAATCAAGTGGAACAAGCGTTCGCCGAGAGAGATATTTTGAGTTTCGCTGACAACCCTTTCGTGGTAAGACATTGGGGTTGATACTATTACCGGTCGCTTAAATAATAACAGTTGTATTTTTTAAATTATTTAATCTTTGCTGTGTAGTGCCGGCTTAGAATAGCACTACCCCATTTCTTCCGGTGGGTGTACGTAAGAGGCGACTAACGGTATTGGGGCTTTTAAGGGATTTTTGGGCGATGCGGTTGGAGACCCATCACCAAAAACCTTTATTTCACCATCTTTTCCCCACGCAACTTCCAAAAGTGGCTGAGGAATTTCTAATTCCTTAGATCTGGCTACCCCTTCATGGGATTTATAGCCGTGAGTATATGTATGTATGTAAATCTTTATGCTACCACTTAAATATGTGACCTATATAAGAAGAACTTTTCTACATAAATTGTGATGAAATTTTGTTTAAAGTGGAGATCGATGAAGATATCTAAGAACAAAAAAACATCCCTTCACTATTCTTTCATTTAACACATTCACTCTGGCTCCTTTAAGGGATTAATAGTCGTGAGTATATGTATGTATGCTATTCTATCTAAGACGATACTAAAAGAAGTTTTTTTTTCTTTTCGCAATCTTACGTATAAATCATTTATCCATTTTACCATATTTTCCTAACCCCACAGGTAACAATGTACTGTTCATTCGAAAGCAAACGCCACTTATGCCTCATCCTCGAATTCGTGGAAGGGGGCGACTGTGGCACTCTGTTAAGATCGGGACCATTACCGGCGGATATGGCTAGACATTATTTCGCTGAGGCGGTTTTGGCTGTCGAATATTTGCATTCTTATGGTATTGTGCATCGGGATTTGAAGCCTGATAAGTGAGTATGAAAATACGTGTTTTGGATTGATTATACTAGTATGAATAGATTGATGGATGTAAACGAACCTATAGTCGTATTTTTAAACAAAGATAGTAAACTGACAGATTGGATGTTGCCAACTTTTCGTGCTAAAAAAATAGTGCTGAGGTAAGAAATCGTGAAATAATCGAAATTATTCGTTCAGTTAGGGAACTTATGAGTTCCTTTACAATAAGTTATTGAATAAGTTGCTTATATTATACTTACTTGTTGCAGCCTATTTTGATAATTTATATAATTCAAAATTACAGAACAAATAAAACTAAGTAAGCAGATTTACCAATAATAATTCTTTATTCTGAGTCAGATTCCACAAAATCAGATGTACTGTCTTCATCATCACACACATTAATTAAAAATCTTTCTCCGATATCATCTATCCGGCGGTCGAGATGGCTCATTTTTCTTCTTCTTTTATAATATGTGCAATGCACTTTCTCCATTTTTCCGGAGTCACCTCAAGCAGACCTACTTCAAAGAGGTTTTTTACATCTTTTAATTTAAAATATTTATTATTCTCTGCTACATAGCCCTTCACTTGCGCCCAAACCAACTCAATAGGGTTGAGCTCACAAAATGGTAGGGCGGCAGGCGAAGAACGGTGATTCTGTGCGCCGCCGCCATCTCATCGACGGCATATTTGTCTGGGAAATTTATTTTATTTTGGTTTACAAACTCCATCAGATATGCTTTGATCATTTCCGGTTGAAATGAAATTTCTTTGTTTCGCAGCCACTCCTGGATTCTGAGTTTTGT